>CAUOFW020002280.1:1235137-1262527 GCA_963454935.2 Ilex paraguariensis
GGGGGGGGGGGCTCAATATTATATCTTTGTTGCATATTTAGTTTTCAGTTGTCTGGCTCTATTGAGATTCGACTTGATTTTGTGCCTCCCATGGGATGACACCATGTAAACAGTATGCTTTGCATTGACACAAATTCTTTTCATGCTCATTGACATTTCACTGCTCAACATTAAAGCCTTAGTATCTTTCCACCAGCTAATAAATCACTGTCACGATCATATTCATGGACGAGCAAATACATAAGAGCAATACTATTTAAACCTACTCATTTAGAGGCTCCTATACCTGAAAGATCATACAACTTCAATCATTGAGAGATGTATTCATCACATTGTACATTTCATTTGCTGCTAGCTAGCTAGTTCTTCTTGCTTGTCAAAAATTAGGATAATTTGAGAAAATCTGTGCAAATTAACAGGATAATTTGAGAAAATCTCTTGCGCTCTAGCCATTTTAAGAGATTATTTTGCTTGGTTCAATATGATCTAGATTCTATCATTTACATCCAGTTCATGATTCTGAAATCTACCAAGTAATGATATAGTTATGAGTATTTGATATTTCGTAATTCAGACTCTCTCTTTCCATTATCGTTATATTTAAGCTTCCAAAGGTTTACTTATGTGATATGCATTTGATAGTGGGACTTGACAAGGTATTTGGAATGGGCTAGAGCAGTTTCATTACCACTGCCTAGAGGCTTATATTATTTAGTCGTATCTGGAAGAGTGTTGGGAGAGAAGGGAATTCTTCAAAACACTTAATATACATGGTTCAAACTCATATCCATCTAAAAGATTGAACATACAGCCAATGGGTTAGCTCGTAGTATATTAAAGATAATAATGTAGAAAGGGATTGTTAAGTGGAAAAAGCTCCTCCGCATCTTCATCCCTTCGTCGAGCCTTTCCTTTAATGGTTGGGGGAAGCATTCCCTTATCTGAACTGGGGGCGGGCATAAGACTACTACAAAAAAATATTCTATCTTTTAAAGTACTGAAAACTTGTGATTGGTGGCCCCTGCCTTGGGTTCCTCCAAGATGGTGGATTACTTTTCTGTAGAAGCAAGGCACCTAGGCCCTACCTTAACCTTTCCCCAGACAACCATCCCTCACCATGCTGCTGACATTGCTAAATGCTCACACCTAATATATTGATGTGAGATTTCATATGAGTTAGGCTTCCATCTGTGTCGTGTGTGATTCATAAGATTCTATAATAGCATCAGTATATTATTTCACCCAACATACCTCTTCCATGTCTTTCTTGGCGTAGTTGTACGACCAAGCATGCAAAGCTAGTAAGGGACCATTAGTACAAAGAGTTTTTGTTAGGTCTAGCCAGATGAGTTTCTGAAATTTCTTTCTTAAGCTCAACTACGGTCTTTTCATCTAGTAAGTCCTACTATTATGAACATGGTCAATAAAAAATTCTTATCTCCATAGGAAAAAACTGTGCCCAATAGGATTTGAGCCTACACCGAAGTTTTAGAAGACCTTTGCTATCCATAAGAAAATGGACACCAACAATATCTCCCTCACATGTGAGAAAAATGACTTTAACTCTCCCTCGACCTTGATCCATCACTTTCTACAACCAAAGGTAGAAACAGTGAGTTGTAGAAAAATAAAGACGACAAGTTGTAGAATGATAAAGGCTAATTGTAACAAATTTCATTTTAAATTCAGAATGTAAATTAAAAAAAAACTCATAAATATGTAATCAAAAGTCAATTGAAGTAAGTTCTGAAACTACATAATTGACCAAATATGTAATTTTAAGTCAATCTCAGCTCGTATTCTCATAAAACAGTTATGAAATTGATGGTGGGCAGCTCCTTACTTGATCCACCCATGTCATCGTGTCCAAAACATTTTTTCCAAGAGCCACTTCCAAAAAGCAAGTTTTTGAGACATTATTGATAGGGTTAATTGTTTTTTACCACTTATGGTATCAATATCAAACACACTATGCTGCTTCTTGAAGAGTTCACAGGACCATTAGCCATCAACTGTGATACCAATTGTTGAGAGAGAAGTGAATTTTTTAATCATAAAAGGCCTAATATACAAGTTTGAAATATATATTCAATTAAAAGTTTGTGTATATATAGTGAGTCTATTTATAGTATATCAGGACACTTTTACTTCTTCTTTTTTTTTCCTTTCGATGTGGGATTCTTACATTTGATGTCTCAATGCAGAGATTTAGAGAGATGAGATAGATAGTCTTACCCCTATTTTGTAGAAAAGTTACTAAGTATATCTATGATTATAAATATGGAATACGATTGTGATCAAGCAAATTTTATTTTCAAAAAGGAATGTCTCTCTTCTTTGCTGTACTCTCTCTTCTCTTCTCTTCTTTGCACATAATGTTCCATTTTCTCATTCGTTTTGCCTAATTTGAAGTTCCACATGAAAATTGCTGACATGATTATTGATGGTTCCATGGTAATGAGAAAAATAGGGGAAGGTTGCTAGAATAGACAACTTTGACAAAAACAAAAGAAAAGAAAAGAATTTTTTTGCTCCCCAAAAACCTAGTTCTTGTACTCTCCCTTATTAGACATGGTTCATATAGATATATATTTAATTTACATTCTCTCTAGAAACTTAAACTTTTAGAGTAGATGATGATTTACTATTAGGTTTTAATCTCGCCGTTACCTTGATTATTAAAAAAAATTTATATGTTAGTACCAAAATCTAATCTACACATGTGACAGTGTATTGAAATATGAATCTTACGTTACATCTTTTGTAGCTTGTGTTTGAATCTCGCCCCCTCACGTACACAATAGGAACATGTCTTCCTTATGCAAGCTTATTTTCTTCCATTTATCTACTTTTTTTGCGTAGTTTATCTTACTAGACAAGGTGCAATGTCCAAGATTTTGTTGATGAACATGAGCTAAGGGAGAGGTTCATGGACAAGGTTGGATGATGCCCTCTTGCATAAACCACATAATACCACCAAAAAATTGTATAGCATACGCTTAAATGCAAGTACATCTAAAACTTGTTATTAATATTTGATATACAAATGATTAGACTCCATTTCACACTGTATTATTGAAACATTTTTTTTTTCGATATTCCTAGCATGACTATTTACATTTTGTCTTTCTACTGTTGCGTATATAAAATGTATATAAACATTCACTAATAATGATATATATTCCAAAATTAAGTAGTTGTTGCTGGTTAAGTGAATATAGGAGAATAGTCACTAATGGTTAAAGCTCAAATGTTTACATCTCTTCTAAATTAGTGTCTATTGGCATCTAAGTGAAGAGTCACAACTCTTCTTGAAGAGTGTTAATAGAGGCTCTTATGCTTGGCTAGAAGAAGTGATTTGACATCATTTTTTCTCTCGGGTTGAGTTTTGTGTCAAATACTACTAAGACATGTAATTGTAGATAATATTTAAATGTTAGACATCATACGAGTCCATCTACATCATAATAGAAAAATTAATATCTTGAAAATAGTGCCGGTTGTGTCTTGACTTACCAACTTTACTTTCTATCCTATTTTGATCTTGTACTACACACGTTATACTTGATTTATGGATGAGAATGGTGTTTTCCAAGTTCTAACTCTCTTTAAGGAGGAAACATTCTGAGGCTTGATGGTTCTTTTAATATGCTTTTGGTCTACTTTATTATGTGTGACTGAACAACTTAGAATCAGCTCATATAAAAGTTCGTTCAAGTACCTCATAAATTTTATTAAAAGAACTAAGCTGGAGCTCAATTTTAGAACTTGTTCAGCAGACAAGCCAAGTCCCATGGCTTTTTACACTCGTGACCACATACATATTGAATATTACATTTTTGTTCTACATATAAACAAACCAACCAACTTTAAGCTTGAACAGAAAGAGTTTAAACTCGAACAAACGTACTAACAAATGTACCCACACACCCTCACACCACACACACACATACTTTGTTTTTTGTTTTATGAGCATGAGAGTAGTTGATTCTTGTGTCTGAACAAAATTCATTGCAGGACTATGAGGAACAGGTGAATTGGATGGGGAGGTTATAAGAAGAACAATTCTACAATAGCGGGTTCTGTCTTCCATCTGATGTAGGTGGTAGAGATAGTCTATTTCTGAATATATAATTATACTCTGAAGGCCTCAATAGTCTGTTTTCTCAATTCAAGTAGTACCTTGTATTATAATGCATGTTCTTGATGTCAATTCCAGAAATATGACACAATAAACGATCATAACAGATCACCATACTTAATGTAAAAGGCTTCTGTATGTAAACTAGATCTAAGAGAGATATATCGTAGATAGTCTCATGTTTATTTTAGATATAGCTGATTGCGGGAAAAAGATGGGTAATAGATTTTTTGCATACTTGAGTGAAAAAGAACTAAAAAAAATGTCGGGACAAGGTTTGTCGAGTTGAATTGAATTGTTAAATAAAAAATTGTGTGTTCTTTCATACATGAACCATCTTTGTTCTCGCATCTATTTGAAAAAGTACACCCAATAAAATGGTTGTACATAAAGAAAAGAAATTTATACTATGCACTGAAGTCATGATTTATACGTATGTTAGTTCAGGACCAACCATTTTTTTTTTGGCTTACAAATCTCGTCTATTTCGTATATTAAACGAGTTAAGTTTGACCATATTACAAAACTCAGTAATTTTGAACTTTCTTTAAGCTCTTTATTAGCTATTTTGTGACTCAAAAGAAAACAAAACTACAGGAAAAAATCTTCTAAATCAACTAGCTAGAACATCTTCTAAATCGACTCAATCGATAAAGAAGAAAAACTCTGCTTCATCTCAACGCTTAAACTACTGAATCAATGCTTAAAAAACCTACAACTCCATTCATTTACACCCCTACTTACAGAATAGAGTGGTCCAAAGAGAACATATATTGGGAAACTTTAGGTCACTGGCTTCTGTTAGAGCACCAATCGCATTGACCCGTGAGAGAATGAGGGCCCCCAACCTGTGCGACCCAATATTTTTTGTTCACCGCCACGTAGAAAAGGGGGACCACAATAATAATGTGACGCGTGTAAAATTATCATATTTTATTACTTCGGCTTGCTTTACTATTTTCACTATGGTGCAACTCGAGCAGGTCGGGCCGGCTAAGGGGTCAATCTCAGTTCAACCCTAGATATATAATTTTTAATTCTAACTTTAACCTTAACCCTAACCCTACCTCAACTCGAGATATTCAACCCGAGTACTGTCCGAGTTTAATTCGGGTGAGCTTAGATTGAATTCGAGTTACTTAATTCAAGTTGATTTCGGGTTAAAAAACTGGTTGACTTGGATTAATTAATTCGAATTAATTTTTTGAAGTGTAGATCTAATTTTTTCAAGTATAAATCTAATTTTTTTCAAGTGATCTAAGATGAAGGGCGAAACACAAATGAAGAGAGAGGGAGTGAGAGAAGGAAGAATGACGAGTGAGAAGAGGGAGGAGGGTAAGAGTCTAAGATGACTCATACGAGTGACGATTGGGAGAGGAGGGCTGAGAGAGGAAGGAGTGACAAAGAAGAAAAAGATTTAAGAGCGATGGAGACACAGGGGCAAAGACTTAAAGTGAAGTGCAAATTTTAACTTTAAAGAATGAAGATAAATACTAACCCTAGTTAAATATATTTATATATTTTTGTATATTCGAGTTCGATCCAATTTAATAATCGGGTTCAACTCTATTTTGATATTATAGTTGAACTCTACAATTCGAGATTTGCCCAAATTCAATCTGGATTGGAGTTTTTTTGCCCAGGCTCAATTTAAGAATTAAAAATTTTAACTCAAGCTCTGTTTTTTTGGATTGGACTTGGGTTGAATTCGGGTTCGCCCGTCTAAGTTGCATCCTTAATTTTATGCCAGGACTATTAGGGGTGCAACTTGGATGGATCAACTCGAAAAAACAGGGCTTGAGTTAGAATTTTTAATACTTAAATTGGGTCTGAGCAAAAAAACTCCAACCTAAATTGAATTTGGACAAACCTCGGGTTGAGGCCTCGAGTTGTCAGGTTCAACCTAAATATTATAATCGGGTCGAACCCGAATATACATAAATATATAAATATTTTTAACTAGAGTTAATATTTATTTTCATTTTTTAGAGTTCAGACTTTAATTTCACTTCAAATCTTCACTCCTGTGCCCCCATTACTCTCAAATCCCTCTCACTCGTCACTGTTCCCTCTCTCAGCCTCCCTCTCTCAATCGTCACTCGTATGACTTGTTTTAGATTTTCAGCCTCCCTCTTTTACTCGTGATTTGAGAAAATCAGATTTATACTTGAAAAAATCAAATCTATCCCTCAAAAAATCAACTCCAATTAAGTAACCTAAGTCCAACCCGAATTCAATCCAAATTCAACCCAAGTCCGCTCAAATTAAACTCGAGCAATACTCGGGTTGAGTACCTCAAATTGAGTTAGAGATGAAGATTATATACCTATAATTGGACTAGAGTTAACCTATCAATCCGCCCAATCCGACCGAGTTGCACCCCTAATGACTACAATGTCGAGAGAGGGAGTTTTTTTTAAAAAAAAAAACAATTCACAAATCCGAATAACAAAATAAACCATTCATACTACGTTTGATTCCCCACCTTGCCTTCATATGAACACCGTAAATCATTATCATTTTAATTTTTATTGGTCAAAAAGGACACTGGTGGGTTCTTGGTTTATATATGCAGGTATTCGAAAAGAAGAAGAAATGGAAATAGCGAGTTATTTATGATTGACATGTAGACAAATTATATATAACTCACAGTAAATTGCGAAAACGTGTCAAGATTTCTAGCTCGTGACGCGATAAGAAAGACTAACGACTGAAAGCAAAGCAATACCGAACTACATTCCGACAGTGGGATCTGGAGAACAATGGATGTAATAGAGTTTCAAGTCAAGCATACATGACATTCATAAAACATATTTCTCCAAATACGAATGTAAAATCAGAAACATTCTGATTGATGAGAAACCAATTAACAAACCTCTAAGCTTCCTATTCCACAATACCATATCAAACAAGAAAACTAACTTATCCAAGTGCTGAGCGCATAAATAGTGAAATAAAGTACATGGGGCCGAATATAGGCAGCAACCTTGAGAAGTTAACAAGAGGAACCACCCAAACGACATGCGAGACAAGACAAGAACAATGTATATTGTCAACTAGAACATGACAACCTTTTTGCTAAATTTTGCTGATGCCAAAAAACTCCTACAGTCAACCGACGTCTCTTCTCCCGAATGCAACAGGAACTTTATGTACTTTGCAGGGACATGAAACTCCAAAAGATGTGTCCATGTAGAATAGCCATCAACGCCTCTCCCACATGGCTAGCTATAAAGGTCTGTAACACAAAATCACATAGCTGCTTTTTAGAAGATAAAGTATGCGGCTAAAATAAAGTCACTAAAAATGCAAATTAATATGAAACAAAGAGCCACACTTTGTTCAGGAGTTGCTGGGTCTTTCTGTTCTATTCAGTTAAAAACATCAATTCTATTTAAGCCATTGATATTGTTGTTATGCTTTCATTCTCTGGGTTTGTCTAATTTCACCAAAACAGCAAAATTTTCATATAGATCAAAATAGATGTAACGCATCGAAGTTTAGGGCTTCCACCAGTATGTGAATTTAACTGATACACATGGAAGAGAATACAATGAGCCAACAATCTGGCTCAGAGGAAGTCTTATCAGCAACCTAGTGCACATTTAAATACAAGGCTAAATAGAAACTACCATTCCAAAAACAGAAAAAAAAAAAAAAAGAAAGAAAAAAAGATAAGATTCTTCACCAGTGCACGGCGTAGATATTCATTAAAAGAAACTACTTAACAGCAAGAGAGTCCAAGTATGTTAAAAAGCATACAAAAGTTGCCATACCAGGGTAAATATAAACACTACCACTCCAAACAGAAAGAGCACAACATTATGACCAATTGACCACACCCGATACAGCTATACATTGAAGATTGAAGATCGAAGCAAGATATTGTGAAGAAGTTTAAGCTAAATAGCAATACATTGAAGACTTCCTGCATCCTTTCGAGCTTAGGTGAGATAAGTTCACCTGAAACTTTAGGGTTTTAGTTTTTGAAATGAATCATTAGATGGAGGCTTTCTAGGTATACCCCTTACTCTCAGCAAGTAACCCCACCTATTTTGCTGTTTCAAGAACCAGACAATATTTTCTACAACATCAATACCACATTAGCACACACATTAGGCCACCGTCAACATCTTTTTGTTTCTGCAAATAAATGCTCATAACCTCTGAAATCATCTCCATTTGAATTTCTATTCACATTGTTTCTTCCAAGACATGTAGGTAATCCACATCCCAAGAGATCTTCCTACAAAAGTTTTGATTATCAACTTCCAAGGATTGGCCACAATTCCAAGCCTTTAATCTCATTGACTGAGCCATTTTTCCGAATAAATCTCATTGTTCTGCACACACTGAACATGTGAGCAATATAAAAGCAAACACTCCACAACACAATCAAAGAAAAGCACTTACAAATGTACAAGACTACAATAATAAAACACGCACCCTGATGGCCTTTCAAACCTAAAAATTGCAATCACAAATGAACATTTTTTACGAGATGAGCCCTGTTTTTTGCTTTAGTGCCACTGTTTGAGCATATATCAGTCAATTCTATCACAAGGGACTATTTTACCTAAAGAAGGAACGGCCAACATGGGAATACCTTACCTTATCGCTTTACAATAAATAGTTAAATGCCCAAATTGAACTTCTAGAAACATTGAGGCTCGGTTTGGTTTGCATTTCTAAAAATACTATCCGAAAACAATTTTTGGCAAGAGTTTTTAAGAAAGTGTTTTTTGATATTTTTATATTACAAAACTTACTTGGTTATATGGTTCTGAAAATGGTTTTAAGGAACAAAAAATAGTAAGACCTGTGTGGACAATGATCTACAAAACCAATTTTTAATTTATCACTTCTGACCAAAAAAAAAAAAAATACTTATCACCACAAAACCCTTCTCTCTCCAGTCAGGTAGTCACGTCCTAAGCCTTCTCTCCCCATTATCTTCTCACACAACAACTCTCCCTCTCAATTATTGTCTCACACAGCAAAAAGACACACACACACACAACAAACACACGCGCACACACACAAACACACACATAGATCCGTATATATATACAGATCTGTGTTCAGATCTGAACATATACAGATGAGTTGCTTGAGAGAGAGAAAGCTACAGGTGTTCACAATTTGTGTATATACACTCACTCACGCACACACATACAGATTTGAAGCTGGATTAGAGGGAGAGTGGGAAAGTTGCGGGCGCGAGACAGAGAGAGAGAGGTGGAGAAGATGAACAACCAGTCACCATTTTTTGGTATGCATTCAACCTTACATTTAATTGCACAATGACATTAATTATTTCTTTTGATAAACAGTTTTCATGTAAATTTTCTCAGTTAAATTCATTTTTTCATCACAAAGTTGGACTTCAAATGTTGAACACATTCACTAATTGAAGACTTTTTCACTTTAATGTATCCAAAAAACCCCAAAACACCATGCAGAGGATGGGAGCAGGAGAGATTACATATACAGGTCCAGCTGAGTTTTCTCAACTGAAGAAGCACCAAAAGATTGTAGCCACAAGCATACTATAATAACAACTATTGTTTTCACATAGCTTGAAAAAATTAAGAATTATTCCTATTCTCTACAGTTGACACTTCACAAGCTACACTCAGTATTACCAGAGGAATTAAACAGGGAAAAATATATTATCAGAAAGCACCACAAAAGCCTGTTGACAGGCAATAAGACCCCAACTTCAGAACCACACACCACATAGACCTTTCCAATGTCCAAATTATGCAGCAAAAAATAATCTTTGACAATAAACCTTTACCAATTAAAGAAAAAAAATGTATCTTCAGCATTAAATAAACATCACAACAATTCAATAAAAACATTTTTTTCCTAAAATAAAAGGATAACTGCAATATAAATCAACAATAAACATCCAAATGAATCTTCCCAAGCAAATTAACCATACTTTCTTACACTAATCTAGCTCGAAAACAGACCAGTTAAAGCCTAAACAAATCACAACGGCATCTTTAGCATCAAATAAACATCATAACAATTGAGAAAATTTTTTTTTTCTAAAATAAAAGGAGAACTGCAACATAAATCAACTATAAACATTGAAATGAATCACAAATGTAAATTGCTTCAACAAAAAAGGTACCTTTTAACATCAAAATAATCTTCCCAAGCAAATTTAACCAAAACTTTCTTACAATAATCTAGCTCCAAAACAGACCGGTTAAAGCCTAAACGAATCACAAACAGTGTAACTAGAAAGATAAATAGATATCAAACTCTTACCATCCGAAGAGCCCGACCTCTTGGCCTGCTTGATCTTCTCCAACTGAACCTGAGTATCCATAAACAGCTGCATCCTCTGAACCTCCAAATCTTTAGCAAACTGCATCCTCTGCTTCTCTAACTCCACTATCTGCCTCTGCTTCGTCCCCTCAACCCTCTCATATATCTCCCCAAAACTCTCAATCGCCTTCGCCAACTTCCTCATGCCCCCCTCTATTTCCTCTTCACTCTCATCACTGTCCCCCTCCTCTTCCACCTCCTCTTTCTCTTCCTCCACCCCCTTTGCCGCCGCTGCCGCCACGGCCGAATAATTCCTCCTAAAATACCCATCATCCACAGCCTCTACCGGCCTCTTTTGCGGCATCACCAGCGGGGTCACCGGCATTTTCTTGTATGTTAGAGCCAACGCCATAGGCGGCAGCAGTGGTGGTGATAATATCGGTGACTCTGAAACACCAGCAACAGATATATGTTTAGATGTCTGGGTAACATTCTTTTGTTTCACTGACCCAATAGATGAAACTCCAAGCCCAACTCCAACTCCAACTCCAATTAACACGTCCAATCGCAAAAAGAATGGCCAAGAACTCGTAAAAACCCCATTTGATTCTGCTATTTTGGCCTTCTCGATCTTGTACTTTTTCTTCAGGGTATCGATTCGATTCTTGCACTGGACATCAGTTCGCCGAGTTTTCTTCGTGTGGCCATGAAGGGCGTTCACCGAATCAGCCACTTCTTGCCAGTCTTTTTGCCGGAGGTTTCCTCTGTTAAGCTCCAAATACCGCCGACCCCAAGCGTCAACAAGGGTTGATGTGGCCTCTTCCGACCAGCAATCTTCCCGGAAGGGCAGTGGCCTTGACGTCGCCGTTTTGGGTATTGACGATTCCGTTGCCTCACCCATTGGGTATGTTGTAGCAGATCTGGTGGTGGGTTAGGCTTATTTGGTAGACGTGGTGGTGGTGGTTGGGAGTTTTTGAGGGTGAAGGAGAAAGAAAGAGGTTGCGTCGGTGAAGGGGTTGGTGTGATGAAATTGATGAGCGGCGAGAATGCGCCGGCTGGCGACAGACGAGTGAGACGCATGTGTAGGGAGGGAGAGAGAGATAGAGAGCAAGAGGGGGTGGGGGGTAACGGGTACGGTGAAGACTCGGTGAGGTCGCCGGGGCGAGCGCGTGCGAGAGACGGTTGGTTTGATGACGTTAGGATGATACGTAACGTCGTTGTTGTGGTTGGGTAAATAAAATATTTTCTGGGCTTTGGGTTTGACGGAGAGGACGGAACGGGATTGGGGGGTTTGAGGACGGAGACAGTTCTGGTTAGGGATTCTTGGTCTTCTCTTTTTTTTTTTTTTTATAATTTTTTTTTTTGCAGTTTGGTCCTTTTGGTTTTGGGAGATGTCGTGAGGATCGAAAATTTCTCTAGGTGCATTATTTCGATAGGAATTTTAAAAATATTTTGGAATATCTTAACGCTTCAAAATATTTCGAAGCATTGAAATTTTGATTGAATTATTAATTTATTTCGATTTCTTTAAAAAAGAAAACGTGTCAACCATTTTAAAATGAAATTTTGATTTTTTTGGGTAACACTATACAAACTTCGTAAAAAATTAAAACTAAAAATAAAATTTTTGATATTTTATTAAAATTCATTATATTTAAATTTTCTTATTATTATTTTGATCATTTTTTTTCAATTTCTTTTTCTAGGATGGAGTGGGGGAAAGGGGATTTGGACCCTTAATTTCAAAAAAGTAAAGTCTTCACAAGACAAAGAGTATCATTGGACCAAAGA
Source organism: Ilex paraguariensis (assembly GCA_963454935.2). Classification (NCBI taxonomy): domain Eukaryota; kingdom Viridiplantae; phylum Streptophyta; class Magnoliopsida; order Aquifoliales; family Aquifoliaceae; genus Ilex; species Ilex paraguariensis. The sequence goes on from CAUOFW020002280.1 coordinate 1,247,352, forward strand.
TACGTTGGGTTATTTTGATAGTTAAAAAAGTAATAAAAATGATATAACAATAGTGATAAAAAGATTCATAAAAGAGATAATAAAAATTGTATCAAAAAAATTGTAAAAATAAATATTGTAACAATGATAAAAATATTCATAATTGTAATAAAAACACTTATAAAAATAATAAATTACCCACAATAATAATAAATTTTTGGATTATAAAATAATCCACAAAATTATTAAAACACCATTTGAAATAGTAGATTTTAGAGACATAGCTCCAATTTTTTTATTTGTTTATTTTTGCGATAACTTATGCTTCATTTGGTATGATGAAAAATGGAAAGATAAAAAATTAGAGGGATAAATAAAACATCATACTTGGTAAGAAAGGAAAATAGGAATGATGAAAAAGTTGATGGATTAACTTTCTTTTCAACTCACCAAAATCAATTCCTCCAAAATTCGAAGGAAAGTGGATGAGAAGGTAATTATTTGTGTTGAGATGTATCTTATTTATCTATATATTATGTATACATTAATTTCATATAAAAATACAACGATAAAATATGTATTTATATATATATATTTAAAAAATAAAATAAATACATAAATAAAATAAAAAATAAAAATTTTACATTAAAAAATATTCTTTTTATCTTAACTGGGGGTGAAAATTTTTGACTTAACACGATGATACGACTCGTACTCGACACAAATTTTAGGATACGAACTTAAAAATGACCTAACACGCGAATAAAAAATATAAAAGGCTCATAATTTTATAATTTAACACGAATTTGATATGACATGATACAATTCAATTATCACTCCTAATATTGGAGAAAAAAAATTAAAAAAAATTGGTCATTTTTATTTTTTATTCATCCAACCAAACACAAAGGAAGGAAAACAAATCATTCTTATTTTTCATCTTTGAAGGATAAAAAGTATATCCCTCCTACTTTCTATCTTTCCTACTTTCCATCTTTCCTATCAAACGGAGCATTAATCAAGTCCGCCAATCCAAGGATTTCCATCTCATGATCCGACAGTATAACTATGTTTTTTAAAATTGTTTATCAAATGTTATATTTTAAATGATATGTCAAAATCTTATGTATTAAATGTTTAGTGAAAGTTAGTGGCCCCACTGATCTAATAATTTATACTAATTTAGAATAGAAAATTTGATAAATAATTTAATAAACATGACATCATTAATTTAATAATTTAATAAGCATTAAAAATAATTTAAAAATAATATTATTTAAACCTAAAAATTTCGTCTTATTTGTTGACTTGATTTGTCATGATCTTTAAATTGACTGTAAATTCTATCAAATATTATAACTTACTCTTCATCTACACAGGAATGCTCAACATGTGTACACACAATAAGTTCATGGCCAAAGTAGGTAGACGTGTGAGTTGTACAGGCCATGAGGACTTGCCAAGCTCAGCTAATATACAACGGATCATCATTCAGTTGGTTCAAAGATCGTAATCAGTTTTCATGAAGTCTTGGCTTCTTGGTCCACTGCTTGTCACATGGTTGGGTTTGAATAATAAAAGTTGTTTCCCATGTCTCTACAATTACATATGAATAAAAGATAGGATGGAATTGGGTCAAAAAGCCAAAAATTTTGTCACAATGTATTGGTTTTTCTTCTCTTGTAATAACCAAGAACCACACTAATTGCAAGTAAGGGCGTAGTCAGGAATTTAATTTAGGGTAAATCTATAATTTTATGTTGCAATTTTTATATCGATAAAAGCAAGTTGATACTTATTTACAGAGCTTTATCACATGCAAACAAAGACCAATTACATGCATGACGTTTGAATTAAGAGCATAAAATAAAAAAATACAAATAAATTGAATTATAGAGACCAATGATGTACAAAAGTAGATTTATGCACCATTTGTCGAGTAATTAATGTAGGTAATGAATGCAACAAATATAAATTGAGATCCTCACAAATAACACAAATATAGAGTGGTTTGGTCAGAATGACCTAAAATTGATGAAATAGTAGGTGAGAGAGAGCAAGTGTATGCTCTTGATAGTTACGAGAGAAATAACTGTGTAAGGTGTGTAGAGAGATGTATAGGATGCTCATGAGAGAGAATTTATAATTTATAGGCACAAAATCTTAGTTGAGACGGTGTCGTGAAATGATAGGTAACTAGTTTTTTGGGGAGGATAGTTATTGTGACAACCCGTATATAAATTAATTATCGACACATTAATTTGATCGTCAATTATGATTTTATATTAATAAATAAAAATAATAATTTTTTTATAAACAAATAGATCTCAAATATAGAATTTTTGCGTAAAAATGAGTTAAATAACTATAATATAGGTCCAATATCGTAATCCTATAATAAAGTGAATATATTCATATCTATATATATAAAGATATTTATAAAGTTACTATTCTATATTCTAGATTTTTACAAGCACAATAAGTGTAAATGTGAAACGTGCAAAGAAAAGAAAGAAAAAAAAAAAAGAGGAGAGATCGGCGAGAACTGGACAACTGTCCATAAGATGCTTGGTCCCCAGCAATTTTTGGGCTATAAATAGCCATGCTCGGTAACTTTGAACGGCACAAGGAAAAAAAAAAGAGAAAGGGAGGAAGAAAGAAAGGGAGAAAGAAAGAAATGAGGGAAAAATGGGGCAAAAATTTTATAGATCTAAGAGTTTGCGATTGCGATCAAAACTTTGGGTAAAAGTTTTTAGTTATTATTTAGTAATTTTTATATGTTCGAGTCACTTAAAATTGATCTGTATTAAATATTTTCATATCAAATTTAAGTATTATTATCTTTCGTTAGTTATTCCAAAACTTATTTTAGGTTGATTAAGCCCTTAGTACCTATTGTTATTTTAAAATATTATTTTGGTTATTTTGTTACAGTACACGGTATCGAATAGAAGTCAAAGAGGTAGGGTTTCTTTTATCTTTTACTATCATTGATGCATTTTACGCATATTTGGAGGTTTTATATCAAATCTATTTTTAATTATAAAATGTAATATTATATCATGGGGTTAGACTGAGGTTTTATAAATAAATCATTATCATGCTCATATTGTATTTTTTTTATCGAGACCTTAATTACATGTTGAATAATAAATGTCTATTTTATTATTAATATTTAATGTTTGATTTGTTATGGGTCTGACTACGATATGATTTTATTTTGTAATTTTGATGAAATTACTATAAATGCACATAATCGAGGGCAGAAGGTTAGTAGATGTGTGATCCTTATTAGGATTCACAGGATTCCTACTAATCTTTGGGTTCACCGGTTAGTAATATCGGTTTGCCGTGGTTGCCTGTGTGGCACCACATAATTTTCAGTATTGGTGTTTTCAAAAAAAAGCAAGAAGGGCATTAGGTTCCCTAGGGTGCAAGACCCCAAAGTTTTCTCCAGAGGCGGTTCATGTGTGGACCAGAAAATTGACAGATTGATATGATCAATATGCGCTGAAATTTATTTATTTGATTCATTATTTTGCCCTATTCCTGCATTTATTTGCGGTTTAATTATATTATTCATTGTTTTAAAACTTTGGTAGTCATTGATAAACGTTATATTACTGAGCTGGTGAGCTCATCCTTATTTAACATTTTTCAGATATATGAAGTCAAGCTAGAAGATAGGCTGAAAGGATAGAGTCTGCTATTATTATTTCTCTTTATGTTGTATCAAGAATATTTGAAATGATCTTGTGAAGATTATGTACTCGTACGAAAAATAAAATAATATAAGGAAGATTATTGTAAGTTTGGTAAATTTTATTCCTTAATCACACCCGGGTATTTTTTTTAAAAAGGAAAAAAAATTTCGGGGTGTGACAAAGTAATATCAGAGCCTGGAATTAAGTCTTACATGAGACTTATATATATAATAGTGGAATTAATTTACTAATACTGAACATATTTTACAGACATATTATGTTTTATCAACAGAACTAACTTTTTATGACTATAGGTATGACATCTTGGGATGATCTTTACATGACTCACAGTAACATGGGCTCTAAGACGACTAGTGAATACCGGACTCTTAGAGTTAATATAGAGGCCTACAATTGGATAGTCTGTGAAATTCAAGATGTATCCCAAAATTGGTCATTCTTGTCGGCCTCTAAACAGAAAAAGTTAGTACATCACAGACTGACTTCACAGCTAAGGGTGCTCCGTCAAGTACTAAGCATTGAAAGAAACCCCAACCTGTACCAGGAAATTATAAATGGATTACCAGTACAAAATATCCAGTGGCCACCTGCGGGGGCTCATGAGGGGCAGCCAATAGAATCCCCTAACCTGAACAATAATGAAGAGGATGACCCACAACCTAATGTAGCTCCTGCAGCCGCACCACCCGAAGCAAACCATCGCGCAGATTCTGCGGGTTCTGCGAATTAATGTGTCTCCAGGGGGAGAGACATGAGACTTCTAAGTCCTTAACTCTACCGTCGGCTTTACTATTCTAAGAACTTTTGCCTGTAAATAGTAGTAACTCTTAGAATGGTAGGAATATATGTATCACTACATAACTTAGAGGTGACTGTCCTAGACTTTTGTTCTTCATGTGAATAGCATCTAAGATAAGAAACGACATGTATCTTAGTTACTAACTATGTGAGATTAGAGTTGTTTTCTTAACCTTTGGATATGGTTATAGTTTTATGCAGTCATATTATAATAAATTATGTGTTATAGGATGGAGGAAAATACATCTGAAGACCAATCAGAGATGCCTATCAATGACCTGTCCCCTCAAGCACCGCAGGACACCATGAGTGACATTTACCAAAGTTTAAGAGAACTGACCACTTTGGCACGCCAACTAGCAGAAAATAACAACCATACTACGGTAATACAACCAACAATTCAGGAATAAGCAAATGTGGTTGAAACACGAAGAATAATGATACTCAAGGAATTTCTACGACAACGTCCCCCTATCTTCCAGGGAAGTGTAGAGCCACTTGATGCAGAAAGGTGGCTTCGACAAGTGAGAAAATTAATGGATGGTGTGGATATTGCCCCAAAACTACGAGTTACCTTGGCCTCTTATCTTTTTGAAGGTGAAGCCGATCACTGGTGGGACACAGTCAAAAGAATGAAGAACGTAGACCAAATGACATGGACCACATTTGAGAAAGTGTTCAATAATAAATATTTTCCAGAGTCCGTAAGGGATAAAATGTTCTCTGACTTCCTAGAGTTGCAACAACGCAACCTGACAGTCACGCAATATGAATCCAAATTTGTTGAACTCTCTCATTTTGCCATGGAATTAGTTTCCACTGATGCTAAGAAGGCCAAACGATTTGAACAAGGCCTTAACCCTTCTATCCGAGGGCGCCTTGTAGCACATCGACTGAGGAACTACAAGAAACTGATGGAAAGAACTATGCTGGTAAAAAGAGATCTTGAGGATATCCAGAATATCAGAAATCGTCAACAAGGCAGAGGAAGTCAGACAAGAAATGGTGGCAGCAGTAGTCACCAAAGAATGACCCCATATAGACGGCCAGGGCAAGATACCAATGAAAGGAGGAGTGTGAATTAGGGACAAAATTTTGAAAATTGGAACAGAGCATCCAATGATACCAAACGGTGTTTTAAGTGTGGGCAAACTGGACATTTTAAAAATCAGTGTCCCTTCACGTTCTCTCAAGGGTCAACCAATCAAGGTTCTTATCAGCCATTCAACCAATCTCGTCCACAACAACGCCCTTACCCTACTTAGTTGGCAGGACCAACAACCCAAGTTGGACCTTCATAGTCATTTCCAAATCAGGCACAACAAAAAAAGCCAGGAAGTAGAACAACAATTTCCAAAGGTCAACCTCGGATCTACGCAATGGCTACACGGATAATGACGCTGCTAATAAAGTAATTGAAGGTATCGTTCTTATTTATAATTCTTGGACACGTATCTTATTTGATCTGGGGGCAACCCGTTCTTTCATTTGTACTTCATATGCTATTGCCCTAGGATTAGAATTCAAACCTTTGGGTCACACCTTGTATATAAACCTACCCACGGGAGATTTCTTGGAAACAGCTAGGATATGCAAAAATTGCATAATCCGAATTGAGAAAAGTGAGTTGGTTGTAGACCTAGTTGCCCTAGAAATAGTTGGATACGACATAATTTTTGGAATGGACTTACTATCTTGTTATCATGCCATCATGGATTGCTACGGTAAAAAAATCAAATTTCGTACATTGGAAGGTGAAAAGTTTGAATTTGTAGGCGAACGTCACTATTCGCATCCGTTTTTCACAAAGAACAAAAGCAGTTTAGAATTCCTTGCCAACTTAACTAGGGAAGAACTAGGTAAAATCACCGCTAAGGTCATCTTGGTAGTGTGTGACTTTCTTGATATATTTCTTGAAGAATTACCAGGACTACCCCCACAAAGGGAGATAGAATTTACCATTGAGATATATCCTGGTACAGAGCCAATATCTATTGTTCCTTACCGTATGACACCATTAGAGTTGAAAGAATTAAGAAAACAGCTAGATGAACTTTTTTCCCAAGGATTCATTCGAACAAGTACGTCGCCTTGGGGTGCTCTTGTGCTCTTCGTAAAAAAAAGATAATACGCTGAGACTCTGTATTGACTATCGAAAGTTGAATCGGGTCACCATAAAAAACAAGTATCCTCTACCCACGTATTGATGATCTACTTGATCAACTCAGGGGTTCTTGTTACTATTCTAAAATTGATCTTCAAACTAGATACCATCAATTGAGAATCAGAGAGGAGGATATCCCCAGAACCGCTTTCTGTACTCGTTATGGACATTTTGAATTCTTGGTGATGCCCTTTGGACTTACAAATGCACCTGCAGCTTTCACGGATCTGATGCACCGGGTATTCAAACCCTACCTTGATCAGTTTGTAATCATTTTCATAGACGATATTCTCATTTACTCAAAGTCGCGTGAGGAGCATGTACAACATCTTCGCCAAGTGTTATTAGCACTAAGGGAGCACAAGTTGTATGTCAAGAAAAATAAGTGTGAGTTCTGGATGAAAGAAGTCAAATTTCTTGGACATGTAGTATCCAAAGAAGGAGTGACAGTGGATCCAGCTAAGATTGAAGCAGTAACGAATTGGGACCGACCAAAGAACGCAACCAAAGTTCGAAGTTTTCTGAGATTAGCAGGATACTATCGAAGATTTGTGGAAGGATTTTCCAGAATAGCTCTGCCTATGAACCGACTCACCCAAAAAGGAGAAAAGTTTGAGTGGACCAAAGAATGTGAACATTCATTTAACATCTTAAAGGAGAAATTGACCACGACACCTATCCTTATTATACCCGAAAGTGGTATCAGGTATGATGTTTACACAGACGCATCATTACAGAGACTTGGATGTGTATTAATACAAAATAACAAGGTGATTGCTCATGGATCAAGACAATTGAAAACCCATGAACGAAACTATTCCACTCGCGATTTGGAGTTGGCAGCCGTTGTCTTTGCATTAAAGCTATGACGTTGTTATCTATATGGAGAAAAATTTTAAATTTACTCAGATCACAAAATTCTCAAGTATATATTCACTCAAAAAGACTTGAATCTCCGACAACGACGCTGGATATAGTATCTCGAGGATTACGACTTCACACTTCAATACCATCCGGGGAAAGCTAACGTGGTAGCTGATGCATTGAGTAGAAAATCCCGAAGTGCAGTAATTAACGTGATGAAGGACAAATGGCAATTGAGGGAGACGCTAGAGAACTTTTGACATCTGGATAAGTGCAGAAGAAGGTAAACCATGTTTGTTTAATCTCGTTGCTCAACCTGCCCTTCGACAAAAAGTTGTTGCATTATAACGTTCAGATTCTTACCTAGAATCCATCCGCACCCAACTAGAAGATGGGAACGCTCTTGAAAACTGGCAGTTACAAAAGGGAGAATTACTATATCAAGGAAGGTTGTGTGTACCCGATAATGCTCAGTTAAAGGAAGAAATACTTAGGGAATGTCATTGCTCTAAGTTTTCCATATATTCTGGTAGCACAAAAATGTATCAAGATGTGAAGCGCCAATATTGGTGGAAAGGAATGAAGAAAGACGTAGCTAAATTTACAACTCGATGTGCCATATGTCAACAAGTAAAAGTAGAGTATCAGAAACTTGATGGGTTATTACAATCCTTACCTATTCCAGAATGGAAGTGAGATCATATCACTATGAATTTCGTGATTGGCTTGCCTAAAACTACAAATAGATATAATGCAGTATGAGTTATAGTGGATCGACTCACCAAATTGGCCCATTTTTTAGCCATGAAGAATACTGACAGTCTGGCCACATTAAGTCAACTTTATATACGGGAGATTGTGAGATTACATGGGGTACCATTATCAATCGTGTTAGACCGAGATACTCGCTTTGTGGCTCAATTTTGGCAGAGTTTACAAAAAGCTATGGGAACCGAGTTACATTTCAGTACTGCTTACCATCCTCAAACAGACGGTCAATCTGAAAGGGTCATCCAAATATTGGAAGATATGTTGCGAGCTTGTGTCATAGATTTTAAGGGCAATTGGAATGAACATCTTCCACTGGTGGAATTTGTTTACAACAACAGTTACCAAAGCAGTATTGGCATGACATCGTATGAGGCTTTATATGGACGACCTTGTAGATCACCTCTATGTTGGGCCGAAACTGGTGAAAACTTTTTATTTGGTCCAAAAATTATTCGAGAAACCACTGAGAAGATTCAAGTAGTTCGGGAGCGGCTACACACCGCTCAAAGTCGACAAAAGAGCTATGCAGATCAAAGGAGAAGACCCTTGGAATTTCAAGAAGGTGATTACGTATTCTTGAAAGTATCCCCTAAGAAAGGAATATCTCGATTTGAAAAAAAGGGTAAATTGACTCCCAGATACATTGGCCCCTTCAAGATAACACAACGCATTAGAAACGTAGCTTATCGGCTTGCCTTGCCAGCTCAATTATCAGGAATACATGATGTGTTTCATATATCCATGTTAAGAAAATATGAACCAGATGTGTCTCACGTCATCAATTGGAAGGATGTCCAAATTCAAGAAAATAAAACGTACGAAGAACAACCTATGCAAATTCTTGACACCATGAAACAGGTATTGCGTAACAAGGTTATACCCCTCGTAAAAGTGCTATGGCAACATCATGGTATCGAAGGAGCCACGTGGGAACTGAAAGCAGAAATGCGTGTAAGATATCCCTATCTTTTTGACTCTCAAGGTTAGTATTGAATTTTGGGGACGAAATTTCTTTTAAGGGGGGTAGATTGTGACAACTCGTATATAAATTAATTATCGACACGCTAATTAGGTCGTCAATTATGATTTTATATTAATAAATAAAAAAAAATTATGAACAAATGGATCTCAAATATAGAATTTTCGCGTGAAAATGAGTCAAATGACTATAATATAAGTCAAATATCGTAACCCTATAATAGAGTGAATATATTCATATCTATATATATAAAGATACTTATAAAGCTACTATTCTAAATTCTAGATTTTTACAAGCACAGTAAGTGCAAATGTGAAACGTGCAAAGAAAAGAAAGTAAAAAAAAAAAGAAGGAAAGATTGGCAAGAACTGGACAACTGTCCATGAGATGCTTGGTCCCCAAGCAATTTTTGGGCTATAAATAGCCATGCTCGGTAGCTTTGAACGGCACAAGGGAAAAAAAAAAAAGAGAAAGGGAGGAAGAGAGAAAGGGAGAGAGAGGAAATAGGGAAAAGAGGTCAAAAATTTTGTTGACCTAAAAGTTTGCGGTTGCGATCAAAACTTTGGGTAAGAGTTTTTAGTTATTATTTAGTAACTTTTATATGTTCGAGTCACTTAAAGTTGATCTGCATTAAATATTTTCAGATCAAATTTAAGTATTATTATCTTTCGTTAGTTATTTCAAAACTTATTTTAGGTTAATTAAACCCTTAGTACATATTGTTATTCTAAAATATTATTTTAGTTATTTTGTTACAATACACGGTATCGAATAGGAGTCAAGAAGGAGGTAGGGTTTCTTTTATCTTTTGCTATCATTGATGCATTTTATGCATATTTGGAAGTTTCATATCAAATCTATTTTTAATTATAAAATGTAATATTATATCATGGGGGCAGACTGAGGTTTTATAAATAAATCGTTATCATGCATATATTGTATTTTTTTTATCGAGACCCTAATTATCTTATGAAACTATGTTGCATAATAAATGTCTATTTAATTATTAATATTTAATGTTCGATTTGTTATGGGGTCTGACTACGATATGATTTTATTTTGTGATTTTGATGAAATTATTATAAATGCACATAATCGATGGCTAAGGGTTAGTAGATGCATGATCCTTGCAAGGATTCACAGGATTCCTACTAGTCCTTAAATTCACTGGTTAGTAATATCGGTTGTCGTGGTAGCCTGTGTGGCACCACATAATTTTCGATATTGGTATTTTCAGAAAAGCAAGAAGGGCATTGGGTTCCCTAGGGTGCAAGACCCCAAAGTTTTCTCCGGAGGCGGTTCATGTGTGGACCAGAAAATTGACGGATTGATATGATCGATATGTGCTGAAATTTATTTATTTGATTCTTTACTTTGTCCTATTCCTGCATTTATTCACAGTTTAATTATATTATTCATTGTTTTAAAACCTTGATAGTCATTGATAAACGTTATCTTACTGAGCTGGTGAGCTCATCCCTATTTAACATTTTTCAAATATATGAAGTCAAGCTAGAAGATAGGCTGAAAGGATAGAGTCTTCTATTATTATTTCTCTTTATGTTGTATCAAGAATATTTGAAATGATCTTGTGAGGATTATGTACTCGTACGAAAAATAAAATAATATAAGGAAGATTATTATAAGTTCGGTAAATTTTATTCGTTAATCACACCCGAGTATTTTTTTTAAAAAGGAAAAAAATTTCAGGGTGTGACAGTTACAACTATGATAGGTATAATTAGAGATAGTTTTGATCTTGGAAAGTAGCTATCCCGATGTTTACTTTTCACATGCCTTAATCTTCTTAGACTCCTTGAACTTTGGACTAGGCCGAATCCACGAACTGGACTGGGCCTACCTTGTAGCTAATTTGAGCTTACTTAATTAATTGGGCCTGACGTAGTAAAATTTAGGCTCATCATTTGCCCCTCATACCCAAGCCCTAGTAGTGATTGGGGGCTGAGGGCATGAATGAGCTCCTTCCTTTAAGTAGAATAGATATCTTGTTCCATACGGTGGCTTTTTCAGCTTTTCGCCCTATTGTATTTTTGAAGCTTATTGCTCTTTTTGGTAATGCCATTGTTAGAGAGATGATGAAGAGAAACATGGACGTTTCAGAGCTTGGAGATGGAGATGCTTTGGCGAGTGGCGCCATGGATATGAACCTGTGCAACACCAGGGAAGACACAAGGCTAGGCGGTGCCATGAGCAACATCATGGAGGACTCAGGCAAATTGATGATGTCTTTGGTTTATGAAAATTCTCTCTTTAATAGGTGATCTCGTGGTTGATGGATCAACGACGATGACTTTTTATGTCACTAGTATGGTGTATTCCCCTCATCCTTGAAGGGGCGAGATTTGGTGCACCTAGTGCTTCCCCATCTGAGATTTGAAGCCTCTACAGTTTCTTGAAAGATGGGGCTTGATGCTCCCAGCACTCCACATAATTATCCTACTTTTAGTAATGGCTTGGTGTCCATGTTACAGGATGTGGATTTTGGCTAAGGAGAAACTTTGGAGGTTGGTGACACCCTTGGATATTAGAAAAGGTCAACTCTAGGGGTCTTGAGAGTATCATTGATACCGCGATAAAGGTCTTCGCTATGGTACCCCACTATTTTATGGAACCTTGTCTTCTGTATACTTAGTCATGCTGACATTTTGGCTTTCAAAAATTTGCAGATAGTTGCTGCTTTTTCATACTTTTGAGGATGCTCAAACTCGACTAGATGTCGAGAGCTTTGGTGGAAGAGAGACTTAGGCACCAGGCTACAAAGGAGCAGTTGAGGTTGGCTCATAAAAGAGCAACAACTCTTCAAGTCGAGCTTCTGGAGAACGAGACTGTTTGCATGTAGGAAAAGGCTGAGTAAGGTCGAGCTTCTGGGAGACCAAGGTTGTTTCAGAGCAGAGATAAGATTAGGCCAAGTTTTTGGTGACTCGTGAGAGAGCCGCTAAGCTGGAGACTGAGGTTGCCTGCGTGAAAGTAGAGACAGAATGAGGCCGAGCTTTTGACAACTCTCATGAGGGCCGCTAAGTTGGAGACATAGTTAGCTTGAGAACAGAGGCAAAGTGAGGCCGAGCTTTTAGCAACTCTCATGAGAGTTGCTAAGTTAGAGACATAGACTATATGAGAGTAGAGGGAAAGTGAGGCCTAGCTTTTGACAACTCTTGTGAGAGCCATTAAGTTGGAGATATAGGCTGTTTGAGAGCAAAGACAGAGTTAGACCAAGCTTTTTTTGGTGACATGTGAGAGAGGTGCTAAGATGGAGATTGAGATTGCTTGCGTGAGAGCAGAGACAGAGTTAGGCCAAATTTCTAGCGACTCGTGAGAGAGACGCTAAGCTAGAGATTGAAGCTGTCTGCGTGAGAGTAGAGACAAAGTTAAACCAAGCTTTCTGACGACTCGTGATAGAAGTGCTTAGGTGGAGATTGAGACTGCCCACTTAAGAGCAGATGCAGAGTTAGACTAAGCTTTTTGGTGACTCATGAGAGGGTGCGAATCTGAAAATTGAGATTGCCTGCCTGAAGCAGATGTAGAATTAGGCCAAACTTTTGACAACTCGGGGGAGAGTGCAAAGATGGAGATTTAGGGTGCTTGCACGAGAGCACTGCTGAGCGCTGAGGCACGAGCGCCGCTGGCCTTCCCTAGTCGAATTCAAGGATTCTAATTAGCTCGATTTGAATCAGTTCAACATTGCAATCCATGTGAGGCTAGATCCTATAGGACAAAGATGATGGCAGGGAAGTCTTGGTAAACTTGTAAGACTGGAGAAAATTTAGGTAAACCGATGGCTAGAGGCGGTCAAAGAGACTCTGATGCTTAAGTCAGTAAATGAGTCGAAGAAAAAGTATATGGTGAATAGGCTAGAATATATATGGTACTCGGAACATTTATTTATATCGGTATAGGAAACGGTGTTTCACATGGACTTGAATTTTAGGTTGTGATAGGATAGAACTCATCACTAATCCCCTAGATATTTGAGGTAGAGTCATATTAGGACGTTGAGTCCTAGATTGTAGGATGAGATGTGCTTGTCAGGAGGCGCTGTTTATCAACAGTCCCTTGATACTTGGAGTAGAATTTCAATAGGGCTCTAGGTCCCTGGTCAATCCTTAGCCAAATAGTAAATGGATGCGGGTAGGATAAAGCTGGCGATGTCGGACGTCTAGTGCGGGAGACGAGATCACTTAGGGTGACAAGAGGCACTAAGGGCATTGCTGGACGAGCAGGGCACACGATGAGGATAGTGTGCCCAGGCGGGCAACTAGGTAAACGGGCGCACGCGAGCGAGAGAGGAGGTACTCGCCAAGACGAGGGTGTGCTACAGGTGAGGAGGTTAGCACAAAGGCAAGGGTGCGTGGGGCTGTTGGGCACATGTGTCGCTCAGTGGTGCAATGGAAGATAGTGGAGCCAAGGGAGGCCGTGGCATGGGAGAAGGCTGTGCCAAATGAGGCACCCAGGGTTGTGCCAACGCTAATTGCGCGAGGCTAGGTGAAGTCAATGGCGCGGGTAGGAACAAAATGGCTGGCGATGCCCATGGCTACGGGTAAGGGTGACACAAAACAAATTTTGCCCTTGGCTTGGGTGTTGCCTAGAGGGACTGGCACTCGCTGTTGCTGCCGCTGGCTATGAGATGCTGGGTGGAGTATTAGACAATGATGAATAAACAGTGAAACTTCGAACGACCATAACTTTGTGTTCAGTTGTCCGTTTAAGGCGATTTTTTTTTTTGGGTATTTTTTTGAGATCTACAACATAAAAACTACCGAAGGCAGTTTGGGCACCAAATTTTTCCAAACCATGATTCTTTCTCACAAATTTGAGTTTTTAACCCCAAATTAGTGAAAAAGTAGATTTTGCACATGTCTATTTTTCGCTGGTGATGGCGGGACCTCATCATGATGTAGCGGATCATCTTCTGCTTGGTGGTTTATGGATCTGATTGTTCTTGTCATTAGACGTAGGAAGACTATAATGAGAGAATCAAATCGCTTCCCATAGACGACGCCAAATTGATGATGCATAAAAGTGAATTTATGCACTACTTGTCGAGTAATTAGTGTAGGTAATGAATGCAGTAAATATAAATGTGAGATCCTCACAAATAACACAGATATAAAGTGTTTCAGTCAGGGTGACCTAAAACTGATGAAATGGTAGGTGAGAGAGAGCAAATGTATGCTCTTGATAGTTATAAGAGAAATAGTTGTGTAAGGTATGTAGATAAATGTATAGGATGCCCAACTCATGTGGAGATGACTTACAATTTAAAAGCGCAAAGCCTTGGTTAAGGCAATGGCTTAAAAGGATAGGTGACTAGCTTTTTATGGAGAATAGTTACAATTAAGATAGGTACAATTAGAGATAGTGTTGATCTTGAAAAGTGACTATCCCGATGACTACTTTCCACGTGCGCTAATCTTCTTACACTCCTTGAACTTTAAATTGGCCTGAATCCACGAGCTGGGTTTGGTCTGTCTTATCGTTAATTTGGACTTACTTAATTAATTAGGCCTGATCCAGTAAAATCTGAGCTCATAAGAGACCCTAAAACTACAAAACATTCAATTTTAAACCGAACACAACTTATATTCTCAAAAAAAAACTCTTCAATCCATAACAAAAGGGGTAATGTAATTTTATTAGAAATTATAAAATGACTCTTATGTATTCAAAATTTATTTAAACATGTTTGATTCGTGTCCGTATCGTAGGCATAGCCATTTAGGAGTGGATGTATATGATAATAGAGGGGGCACCAAAAAATATATTCAAGGGTGTTTAATATATGCATATACAAACACATATAATATACAAGAATAATTTTTTGATACTATTTTTTTTGGGTGGGGGAGGTAGGGTTGGGGGGGGAGGGGGGGTGACCACC
>CAUOFW020002280.1:1263065-1274542 GCA_963454935.2 Ilex paraguariensis
GGGGGGGGGGAGGGGGGGTGACCACCCTGGCCCAAGGATGACTCCGCTCTTGAATATTACAAGTCCTTGAGTCGTGATTGTTACATCAAGTGAAGATATACATATTTCTTCCATCGCAAATCACATGCATCAAATCAAACAAATTATTATTGTGAGATTCAAACTGGAGATCTCGATATCGTTGTCAAGCAACCTACAAAGACAAATTATTCAGTGTCACTTTGACATTCAACCTTCTCATTTCCTTCCCGACCGAATTCAAATTGGATAAGAACAAAGTGACCTCCAAACCTCTCGTAGATATGAAAACGGTGAATCCATGTGGTCCATCTTAGAGGATAGGAAGATGAGAAAAAAAGGTCATGGTTGTACCTACTCTATAGTCCTAAAGGTGTTCTTGGGTTGTGAGAGAAGGCTCTCATGGCTGGTTGTAGATTTCGTTAGGAATTGGACAATGTCCCTGTGTTTTTTCTGCCTAAAATTCAAGCCAAGTTGCACTTTTAGTTGTGACAATGACAAAGTTACCTATTTTTGTATCGTACTAAAAAAATAAACAAAAATTTTAAAGATCAAATTATACATTTTAAAAATTAAGTTATAATTGATTAAGATTATTAATGATTGATCACAATATATTGTGATCAAGCATAAAATTTGATGATCCATCACGAGTAATTGTAATTGTCGTTTACAGGATGTAACTTGAAATTCAACAATAATGTTTTTGGGAATGGTTTTATTTCATTTTAGTCAGTATAATAATTGAGGATTTAGTGGTGACCTAATGGCCAACTACCCCGTGGACCCAAAAGTCTCTGATTTAAACGTCACTCACACCTCACTATGTACAAAGTTAAAAAAAAGGGAGAGTATGGTAGAGTTATTCATCTCGGTCCAAGAGCTGTCTTGAGGATACCTCTAGGCTTGGGCCTGCAAGTAGGGTCGGCTGAATTTGTGTTCTATTTATTTAATTTTTAAAATAATTGCTGTTTTTTTTTTTAGCTGTCATGTATTTTTAAGTTTGTGTCAATTATTCTTTAACGCTCAACAGTTAATTATCGTGACTTGAACTGATCTAAAACATGTTTTCAAAAGAATAAGAATGACTAACTCTTAAAAGATATGAGAAGAGATTGAACTTGAAATTTTTGAATTTATAAAAGAGTAAAAGACATAGTTAACCAATAAACCGCTCTAAAGATTTATAATTTCTCGTGTATGAGAAATTACCATGCACTCCCCTCTGTTTTAGATGTGATAACTCAATTGAAGTTCAATTTTTTTTTTTCGACTGGCGAGGAGATATAATTTGAGGGGAAATAAATAGCCAAAGTTCAAGCCTTTTTTAAACAAGTATTTTTTTTTTTTGTGGATAAATTCAAACATGGTAAAAAAGAACACACAATTTTTTACTATTTTTATCCAACATCAACAGCAGATCACAGGAGAGTTCAGAAAAGCCAATAAATCGAATTTCACACACCACCTCTAAGAGGGTCCAACTTTTAAAGGGGTGGATAGGAATTTAAACAAAAAAAATATATTATCCATACATCAATATATTTATATTTATACTACTTATAAATGTCAATATCAACAAAAAAAATTTGATTTTCTATGTTATCTTTAATTATTATGATAAAATCAATTATGCACACCTATATACTTTGACCTAATTTTTGTTTTTTAATTTTATTTGACTTTCAACTTGTTTTAGACACTTTATAACGATTTCTAAATTCTATTCAACTCATTTATTAGTAATACAGTTATATACAATCTTTATATCTATAGAAATAAGTAAAGTCTTGTACATGTTAAATTATTATACACATGTCAGGGTTGTTTGCTAACATCAGTTAAAGTTTAAAATTGAATACTTTAAGCACTTTTTGATAACCTAAAACTTATAGTACTTAATATTTAAGCATTTTTTAGAAATAGACAAAAATTTTAAGTACCAAACCACCTACTTATCACTTAATGATAAAAATATTAGTTAATAAGGAGTTTATTAATTTCTCATAGTTGACAAATATATACTCACCACCATTGTGTCAAAGCTACCACCATGACCACGACCATGACCACTATTGTGCCACCGTCACCACTACTATTGTGTCATTGCCACTACCATCATCACCATTGCTGCTACCACCTCCACCACCATTATGTCCCCATTACCATTATGTCACTGTCACCATCACCACTATTGTGCCACCGCTATCACCACTATCATTGTCATTGCCGTTGTTGCCACCATCACTACCACTGTCATTGCCATCGCCGCCTTAGTGTTGTTGCCACCACCATAGTGTTGTCGACACCATTACCATTATGTCACAGCCACCACCACCTCTATCATTTTCGCCACCACCGTCATCACCACAATCATCATTGTTGCGACCACCTCTATCACTATCACCATCATCATCATTGTCGCGACCACTTCTATTACTATCACCACCACCACCATCGTCACCACCATTGTATTATCATTGCCACCACTACCATTATGTCACCGCCACCACCACCTCTATCATTTTTGCCACCACCGTCATCGCCACCATCACCATTGTCGCGACCACCTCCATCACTATCACCACCACCATCGTCACCACCATTGTATTGTCATCGCCACCACTACGTAACCGCCACCACCACCATTGTGTTACCGCTATCACTACCACTACTGTAGTCTTCACCACCACCATCATTGCTACCACCACTGCGACTATAATTGTCATAATCATCATTGTCACCACCATCGCTACCACCGCCATTACTACTATATCGTCGCCATCATTGTCATTGCCATCACCATAGTGTGCCGATACAAGCACCACCACCACCCACCACCATTTTATGATGGTGGTGATAGGAATAAAATAGTTGTGAAGATATGGTTAAATAAAAGGATAAAATTAGAATAATAATAATTTTCAGACTTCAACTCCTTATATTTATCAAACAGTTTGATTAAATTCAACACTTAAATTTCAGTTGATACTAAAAAGTCGACAAATTTAAAAATTCAGCATTCAACACTTAAAATTCAGTATTCAGTTTTCAGAGTTCAGTTTTCAGTTTTTATCAAACACCACCATAGTTACCGGATTGAATTTAACAATCAAATATATTTTATATTTTATATTTTATATTTATCAAACAGTTTGATTAAATTCAATACTTAAATTTCAATTGATACCAAACAATTGACAAATTAAAAAATTCAGTATTCAGCACTTAAAATTCAACATTCAATTTCAGAGTTGAGCTTTCAGTTTTATCAAATACCGCCATAGTTACCAGATTGAATTCAACAGTCAAATATATATTTTATTTTATTTTTTAGTATGCAATAATATAATAATATTATAAACGATATAATCAATATATTTAACAAAATAAAAATTAATAATTCTATAATATAATTAGTTGTGCAAATGCCTAAAACAAATGACATATTAAGTACTCAAACAAAATTTTATTAATAATTAAAATAAGGATTAATTATTTGACATCAAATTTATTATTTAATTTAATTACACATATAATTCACTTTTTTTTTTTTTTTTATAAAAATTGTTATTTAAATTTATTTATGCGCAATTGTGCATTGGTAGTATACTTAGAGGGCAATATTAGAGAATAGAAGACCCATGTCATTTGGTTCAAAAAAAGAAAAATGAGCAATTTTCACGGTATGCCAATATATATATGCACAAGTGAAGATAGAAGACGCAAATGATGGTAATGGAAATAAGTAGATTGGTTTAGGTGTGTTTGTTTTCTATCCTTGAACCTTCATTCTTTTACTTTCTTTGTATTCTTAGAACTCTTGATTATCATAGATTGGGTTGAATATTACTCGACATGGTTTTCGGGCGTGCATCAAGCATTGGTGCTCGAATAAGTTTTTACATTTTTTTCATTAATTTCAATTTACATTTGAAAAAATAACCAAAACAAAAAAGAAAAATTCACCATGCCTTCAACCCTAATGCCCCTCGTTAAAAGAAAGATAAAAAAAAAAAAAAAAATCCATTCAGCTTGACTTGATCTTGTGGTGTACATAGTAGCTAGGATAGCAGGATGAAACTTGTCCCTTTGCTTGAGCACATTTCAGGCTGGCCTGGGACCAGCAAGGCCCCACCCCCACCCAACCCTGTGGTCACCCTCAAGTTTGACAGGAAGGGGAGATGGGGTGCCGGCTACCCCCCCTCCCTCCCTCCCCTCCTCCTCCTCTCTCTCTCTCTCTCTCTCTCTCTCTCTCTCTCTCTCTCTCTCTCACACACACACACACCCACGTATGAAATTATTGACATAACAACAAAATGAACCTCATCATTGGAGGATGGTCTTGTTAGGCATGCCACCTCACGAGGGATTTATTTTTCAGAGTCATGTTATTAGGGAATTTTTGATTAATATTTTAATTTTATCGTTGATAGTATGTTTTTGATCGAATTGAGAAGAAAATTAATCGAGATACACATAAGTTGATCCGAACACTCCTAATTATTGAACCAAAAAGAAAAAATTAAAGGATTAAATAAGTTCTTGTAGTCGATGTTAATCAGAGCATCTCCAACCATAATTCAAATTTGAGTAAAAAATTTAATTTGGTATGAAACACTCCAATGGATAAACTTGAATATCTATTCAAATCTTTTAAAAAATTTCCTTACTATCCCAAAACTCATGTTTTTTTTTTAAATTTTTTCTACCAAAATATTTTATCCTCTCTCATTTTCTTGTCTTTATTCCCTCCTCAATATTAAAATAGAAAAGAAAAGGCTCCCCAATATTAAAAGTTGTTTCTTATAAACTTCACCAATATTAACCAAAAGAAAATTCAAGAATAATAACCTTTTTGACTAGTAGATTCGTGAGCTTTTTACCGTCTAAAACAAAGGAATTTTTAAAATATCTACTCAATACAAACTAACAGTATTTCATGTCTTCACTTTCATCTAAAACAACTTATGTCTAAAGCAAATTCATATGAGAGAGAGATTTTTTGAGAATTAGAGTTTATGAGAGAGAGAAATGATAAAAAGACAGAGTAAAAGTTACCCTTAAAGAATTGAGGCAGGGAGAGGCAGTGTCGTCGGTGGCAATGAGAGTGACTTTGAAAATAAAGGTAAGAGAGACAAGAACTTGTTTCGTTCGATGAGTCTTTTGGGTTTGCATAAGATAAAAAATTATCGTTGAAAATTTGATATAGAATTTGAGCCTCCTTTAGTTTGGGTTTAGAATAAGTTTTGCCTTGATTTGAATTACTTTGAGTCTAAAGTTAGAGAAATTTTTTTGGATCATTTTGATTCAAATTTAAATTTGAGTCTAAATTTGAATCAAGGTTAGAAATGCTATAACATAACTAATTTTTCATCTTTTAAAAATTCTGTCAGTGATAAATTGAACTATTTATTTGAAATTTAAATTAATAAACTTCCAAACCAATGATAAAATAGAAAAAGTTTTTGGAGTGAAGAAAAATAGGAAAATGGTTAGTGTGATGGCATTAAGTTAGTTATTCATAATAAAAAACCATGTCACTGAAAAATGAATTAACCCTAGAAGAATATAATATACAAGATAAATCTATCTAATATTAAAATTAGAAAATTGTATTATCAACTTATATAAACAAAACTTTATCTATTTTATTTTGTTTTTTTTGGTTAAGCACTAGTACTGGGAGGATAACGACGAGTTTCAAA
The DNA here is from genome assembly GCA_963454935.2 of Ilex paraguariensis. Classification (NCBI taxonomy): domain Eukaryota; kingdom Viridiplantae; phylum Streptophyta; class Magnoliopsida; order Aquifoliales; family Aquifoliaceae; genus Ilex; species Ilex paraguariensis. Next base: position 1,268,792 of record CAUOFW020002280.1, read on the forward strand.
CCCATAACCTTAAAGTCCAACAATGGGAGCGGTGGCCACTAAACAAACTGCTAATCCTCATCTACTTTGATTTAATTATACAAAATTTATAAATTCATCTTCAATTTTTTTCCCACTAAAAACTTCATATTTTTTACATGGGCTCAATATCAAATAAGATAACTAACACACTCTTTAATATCACACAACTCTACTACTCTACACTACGTCTCTCTTCTCTCTTCTCTTTTTCTTATTCTCTTTCAGTTTGCTTTAAAAAAAAAAGAAAAAAAGAAATTATTATATAAAATATAGATGTTATAAGCCCAATGCTGGACTTTTGATATTGAAGTTTGTCTTTAGGCAAGAATTATTGCTACTATTTTATATAAGCAATTAAATTCAAATCCTGATACTCACCTGTTAATAATCTCATTAGGTGAATATACCAGCCATATGATTGAGTAGTCAAACATAACAAAAATAAACTAATTTTGGGATCCTAATTTCCGGGTTCATGTACCCTCAACTAATAAGGATTTGACCCGAAATATATTCCTCTAAAATTATCTTATTGCTAGTGGTTAGAGCTTAAAATTTGATTAAAAAATAGAGGGAAAATCCCATTTTGCTCTTTGAAAAATACAAAAATTCTTAATTTGTCATCCAAATGATTAATTTTTCACATTATCCCTTCAAAGAGTTAAAAATATTACCATACTGTTCACTGTCTTATTTTCGTTTGATCGTCTGTCTGTTTTGTGATTCTTGATTGGACCATGTTGTAATATTTTTTATTCTTTAAGAGGACAATATGAAAAAAATTAATCTTTTGGGAAACAAATTGAAAATTTGTATATCTTTCATAAGACAAAATGGGATTTTCCCAAAAATAAATTAAAAAATTGGAAAAAAAATATCTATATAATAAAATAGGAGTGCGTTTGAATTTTATCCTAGTAATATTTTCCCCCTTAAAATCATCATCAATCACTTACCTCACTCATCATCTATTTGTCAGACTCAAATTTCAAACCACATCACTCATTTCTATCACATATTTAATCATTTATATATTTTTTTTCCTAAAAATATTACACCACTCATTTCTATCATATATTTAATTATTTAATATTTAATTAATTTATAATTAATATATTTTAAAAAAATTTAATATAATAGGATCAATTTTTCGGAGGCCGATCACATGAGCTGTCATGTTTAATGACGTTTGATGTATTCTGGGTGTCTTTTAGTCTCATTTTTAATTGAAAAAAAAATAGACGACCCAACTACCTGGAGGCTATTGAAAAAAAACAAAAGCCATGTATGAAAAGATAATAATAAATTTTCAAAGAAATCAAAGCAAAAGGTGCGGAGAGTGACCTAACAAAGTAAGAGGCGCAGTTTGAATTATTGCATTTTGTCTTCCCCACTTTTTTCGGGGTTTTTTGGTCGTTTTTTAGAGAAAATATTTGGTATAATCGTTATATCATGTCAATAATATCACATGATAAATCGTCAATTAATAAGTGAATAAGTTTGTATAATCATCCAACAATGTAATATATTACCGTCTCCATGTAAGAAAGTGGGCTCTATTTTATCTATTTTGTAATTTTTTTATTAAATAATTATATTATATGATATTGTTGATATGATTTAACCGTTAACCCTAATATATTCCTATTGTTGGTGGGTTTTTCAACACCATAATAACTAGGGGTGCAAGTCAAGGAGATTACTCAAATAGTCGAATCTGTGTTTCATGGTTTGAAATATTAGCCGAGTTCAATACGATTCAGTCTTTTGATATCCTGCTATTGTTTGTGTAAATCATAAGTTTTACTTGCTTAGAGGTTAAAGAGGTTTCGATTCACTTGGCCGAATTGTCCAAATCTTTCAATACCATGTATAAATCATATTGTTTGTGTAACCGTTTCATTGTCTTACAATGTGTATTTCGATATCATTTCGCGACACTGTCACACCTTAATTAAGACGTTTTACAAAAAAAAAAAAAAACTGTTTATATATATAAACTACTTGACTTAAGTTTCCGTACTAAAAGACGCTACAACTGACACACGTTACTATCCTCTAACACGATAGTTGGTATTGCAACCTAAAACTATATTGGGTTAAGAAATGAAACTCTCGGCCTTAGGACCGTCCAAACACGAGCATCAATCCGAAAATTTCAATTTGATTATAACTCATACTTAGATTTTTAAATTCGGGTAGTACTTGAATTAAAATCCGGTTGCATATTACTGGTTGAAATTCGGATTGTCAAGTTTAGAACATTAAATCGTTGTGAGGAATAAAGTTGTTGACACTTGATAGCCAAACTAAGTATATTATTTTTGGTATCTTTTAAGCTCACACTGGAATCCATAATGAATATAAATAACTGTCTGCTTTCGTTTGATGAACTTAAAAAATTCTTGGCTTCCACGCGTATTTGATTTTGTTTTACACAGAGAGAGAGAGAGAGAGAGAGAGAGAAAATGCTATCATCTATCTCATCGTAGTCCTATCATTTCGAATTCATTTCAAAGTCATGTCATTTTATTTCGGGTTTATGTTATGTCATTTATTTTTATTTTATTGTGTTGTGTGAAAAATTATCACCCTAATTTCTAGATTTCCTTCTTTGCTAAAATTTTCATGTCATGCCCATATGAAGATCTAGAGTTCCAACTTCTGTTACTTGCATAATTGCATTGTGGAAGAAATAGATTTTCAATAGAGTAATTCCAGATACATGCAATCACACCCTAATCACAAATATTCGTTAAATTTGGGAGACACCAGGAAAAATAAAACTCAGGATATCCGAGTTTACGATTTACCTTAAAATGACCCCTATATCACTGGCCTACCCCGTGTGGGTTAATTTGCATACTATTTTGGAGTGTGGCAACAAAATATATTGAACACAACCCACACTGCTCAATTGTGGGTGAATTAAAGCAAGTAGATGGGTAAGCTGCTGCTATGGTGTTTTCAGGTCCTCCACCACCCTCTGGATGAGATTCCAATGATTGAGCCACCTTTTCGAGGGCCCCAAATGGTGGGAGTTTCAGAAACTGCAGTGCATCAGAATTAGGCTTATCAACTGTCTCGGAAATTAGAAAGGTGTAAGCCTGCTGTAATTTACCTTTTGAGGATGCCAATGGCATCATCTATTAATCATCTCTAAGAGAACAAAATGTTTAAATACTTTGTCCACTTGCTTGTAAAAGCTAGAAGTACATAGTTCTGAACTTGAAAGAAGTGTGGGCAAAATAATTCCATCAACAACCTCAAAGTTACTTTAATCATCTAAACAAAGTATGAGTAAAGTACATTGGGTAACAGAAATCTTTGAAAAAACTACCATATACCATGATTTTTGATTTTAGATCCCACATCTCTATTATTTTTTCTCAACTTTTCATAATGATAGATTGAAAATAGTTTGTCCTCCATTAATTTAAGTGAAATTCATCGTTTAAAAGCGAGTTTCCCATCAATACACAATGAATGATTTATCATTGGTAAAAGAGAGACAGTGAATTAAAGAAAATATAACTCCATCATTACGAGACATTGATCTTCATAATACAGCTTGATCAGTGATCCACTAAACAATCAATGCTCAACATCAAAGTTCATTTTTTCAATTACAGTAATAATCTTAGAGTAGTCATTTATTTGGCTTTTAAAGTCCAAAAAGAACTTATTTCTTTACATCAGGATGTATAGAATTTCTTTTTCCCTCTCTTTTTGTGGCATTGTTTTTAACCTTGGGCATTGACATCAGCATTATGTCAATGATGATTGCCGACACAAGAGCACAAACAATACCAGCAGTACAATAAATTTTGCTTAATGTAATCTAATCATGTGAATAATGGTTTTATTTAGATTTTTTTAGTGGTTGTATGATCACATCACAAGCAACTTCAATCTTATTCAAAAAAAAAAAAAAAAACTTTGCCAGAACACTGAACAGTAACAGTGGGATCTTTCTGAATACCAATCTCTATCTCTCCCCTCAGATAACTCTCTCTCTCTCTCTCTCTCTCTAGACACCCACATTACAAAATTACGGTTTCCATGAATTGCTGCACTAAGCAGAACCTTTCAAGGAAGCTCAAAACAACCAAAAATCTCTTGACTGCAACACAGTTGAATCTGTTTGCCAATTCCAAGACCCTACCAGAACTGTTCAGAGCCATCAACACATATTCAAACCAAAATAACACAACTTTTTTCCATAGTTTTTTCTCTATGATTCTATACAAAAAGGGGAAAAAAAGAGGAGAAAAGGGTGAGAAGTTCAATACTCAGTTTTGGAATCCTCAGGTATAATCTTCGAAAATGAACATAACCCTATTGAACATAATCTATTCTAAAAATTTAAGTTTTTAGAGTAAATAGTGTTCAACGGATATTTCTGTCGATAACTCACAACTAAACTCGCCGATCGGTGTAGTGCGTGTAATGGTGCCCGTCATTAAACTTCACTTAGTGTCTCAGAAATGCTCTCTAAATGAGGCCTCCATACACCGGCACGGCCCCTCCTCCGATCCCTCTGAGTTGATAGCTTCTCCGATAATATCTCAGTCAAATACCGATCAGAAATGAGAAAGTTTGTAACAGAAACATTGTTGTTCACACCTCTTTCATTCTCTCTCTTCTTCTTCCTCGTGGATGATTTTGAGCGAGTCTTTTCTGAAGGCACAGGCATAAGAAAGTAAATTTTCCCACGTTGAAGTTCTGCATCAGGAGGAACTATGACAATTTTCGGGCAAATCCCTTCTTCTGATGACGTTGAAGGCTTCTTTAATATATGTTTTGGATATGCCTTCATGATCTCTGATGCTTTTATAGACCCACTTATCTCTTGAACATGGCCATTGGAGTGTACTATCCGGATTACATCTAGTGCTCCGCATGGAAGAATGCAAGATATGCAGCATCTGAGGGTGTTCTTCATGGCTCTGGCCTTCTCTCTTTCTCTCTCAAAATTTCTCCACTGGAGAAAGAAGAAGAGACGAGAGGAAGAGAGAGAGAGGAGTGGGGGATAAAATATAAGAGGGGAAAGATAAAGAGAAAGAGAACCCACTTTTCTTTTGTTTATTTGTGTGTGTGGGTGGGTGAGAGAGAGAGAGAAGGGAGGGAGGGAGTGGGTATCAATCACTCATAAGGGTTTGTAGCAATTTATATGTTTATTAGATGCTTTTGGTCCTTCCCTTTTTTTTTTTTCTGCTTTTGAGTGGGGAATTTTCTCACTTGCTTAGGATGAAATCTATGGCGTGAATAATTGCAACTTATTTTGTACTTGGCCTTTTGGATACATCATTCAGGGTCCTCCCTAACCCCCACCCCTCAATAATTTGGGTTCGGTGTGAAAGGCTGGAGGCATATGGTGACACATGTTAGCCCATGATTGGAAATGCCAAGTGGTATGTGAGTGAGGCAAGTGTTAGTACCATAATAAGACACTTGTTGTAGATGAATTGGCATGACAAGAGTAGGTAAGGAGATGGTAGTGAAGGACTGTAATTAACAAAAGAAGTGCGACATTTTTCAATAGATCATCTTCCGGTAATTTATATAGGGCCCACTAATTATAGTTAAATTCCTCAATTCTTGATGCGTGATTTATTTTTGAGTAAAATTGTGAGATAAAATTATATGAAAAGGATTTGAATCCGAGCATAAAAAGGAAAGATGGATAGGTATCCCTCTTACTTGGGGGGGGGGGGGGGGGAGCGGGGC
>CAUOFW020002280.1:1276106-1292412 GCA_963454935.2 Ilex paraguariensis
GGGAGAGAGAGGCCCCGGGGGGAGGGGTGGTCCTTCTTGGGGAGGAGGAGAGGGGGAGGCAGGGAGAAGGTTTTGTTTGGACTGTATTGGGTGTGAAGGGGGAGGAAATGGGTCGTGGAGAAATTGAGAAGAGTGCATGTATCTTTCAAAATCCCCAAGCAAGATCATGTGGGTTTGTGGCTTTTGTTGGAAAGTCAGGTCTGATGGAATTCTTTTACTTTTATATCTAATGGATTTAGGGTGTTTTTGGAGTGCTTTGACTTTGACGAAGGTAATAGTCCTATTTACCACGATGAATTTCAAACCCATGGTTGTGTGATTCTCTGAGTTGATCTCATATTATTGTATCGTTTAATATTGTGATCCATGATTTAATGAATCGTATAAAACTGTTCATTGCCTTAATTATTTTAAGTTTGTGGTTATACCATAATTATCAATCAATCGTACACATTACATAAATTAAATTTTATTATTGAGATCAAAAGTAAAATATAAAATATATATTTCGAAAGTCTTTTCATCTAGATTTATTTGACGGAAACTTCAATGTGAATTATTTCTTGACCTTAATGTTTTGTAGAGGTAAAGCAATAATTTCAAAAACGAAAATCATGACAGAAAGAAAATGGTTCGATCTAATCTATCCAAAAGAATTTTTCGCATGATTGATTTGATATTGATTACATTATCATATGAACTGGTTGTTAAGTGGGGCCACAAATTAATTTTTCCAAAAGGAAAATAAGTTAGTTAAAACTGTATAAATTGGTTGGTTTGCTCGTTAATTTTAGTGATGTCCCATCAATAAGGTTGGCCCAGTCATTGATATGGCTAGCTCAGATGTAGATGTTAGTGGGCAACATGTGAAGAATGGAGGGGTAGGGTCCATGTAGGTGAACAGTGGGACCCAATAATAGAATTGGGATTAATTACCCCGGTTAAATTGTGATGGTCTGTCTAAAAAACAATTAGGGTTTAGAATTTAGAGCTGATTGGTAAAGCATGGAGTTTGGATTGAACATTGGCTGTAACATTCAAAACTATTTAGAGATTTATCTATCATGAATATCTTATTTTTAACATAAATGACCTATTTTTGATCGAATCGTAGAGAAAATTAATTGAAATGCGCATAATTTGATTTGGACATTCCTAATTGAAAAAATCTAAAAAATTAAAAGCACTCAATCATTGAATGGTATTTGAACTTTGAATGCTAGATAAGTACATCGTTTAAACTTGGATGATTATCTGATTGGGGAGAGACTAGGTAAAAAATGTTATCTTTTAGTACTGTATTAAAGTTATGATTCAGTCAAGAACGTTATAATTGAGTTAAATTAAGTTACAATAAAACATGATCGTTTGAAATAGCCCTTACAATAATTTGGCGCTGATTGATTCATAACTTGATTTCAATTACATTATATCTGACTTTTTAAACTGTAATTTAACCAATCAAGTTATAAATTAACTCTTATTGATGATACAGTTGTTCTTCCCATTGCTGTCTGCTGAATAGTAATGGCAGAGGGTACAATTTTATAATGCTCTTTGAAGAACATGCAGACAATTCATAGTCATGCAAAGCTCTATTTCCTTTTAGTGGTCCTTAGAGACATATAATGGCAATGTGGACGCCATTCAAAGGTTACGGGTTACCTAATACAAACTTCCAACAACCCAGTGGTTGTTTGGTTACAATGAGAGAGAGAGAGAGAGAGAACGTTCTTTGTGAGGTCTCAGTTATACAACAAATATATTCTATTATAATCTCATCTAAATCGTCTCTTGATAAATAATAGTTCAAATGAGAAGATTTTAAGTATCTGAAATACGAGTTGATTAGCTTTTTCACGTCCATTAACCTTTTTCTTATTATCCCATGAAAGAAGTTTGGTTTAGTAAGAGTCATCTAGAGGCCTAGACCAAACTCCTAACCGGCTTGATAGATTCGTGTCAAGTCAGGTATAAAATTGATGAGTAAATTATACAAATAATTCTTAAACTAAGATTTTTGTGTCAATTAAGTTTCTAACTAATTTTCATTTCAATTGAGTTTCTAAATTCTTAAATTTTATCAATTAAGCAATACTTGAATTAATTTTCGTGTCAATTGAGCCTCTAAATTATAATATTTTAACAACTAAATGTGCTCCCCACATGGATAACAAATTATGTGTATTTTTGACTATTTGTTCGAAATCTATTAAATAAATAATCTCATTTCTTATACTCATCAATCGAAACCCTAAACTTAAACCTCTTTCATATCCATCAAACGAAGCAGGTCAGAAAGCTCTAAAAAAAACTTACATTTATGTCATCTACTTTCTATACCAGATCGAAGTGCTTGTTGATTTATTTTATTTGATGGGCAAAAAAGATGTTTATGCTTAGAATTTCGGCTAATGAGTATAAAGAATATGGTTCTTCATCTGATGAGTTTCGAATAAAAAGTCTAAAATACCTCTAATTTGTTGTTCATGTGGTAAGCACTAGAGACATTCCGTCCAAAAATCTAACGTTTGATGGCACAAGGGCTTAATTGCTAACATTTTAAAGTTTTGGGTCTCAATTGACACAACAATTAGTGGAGAAATTTAATTACTAAAATTTTAGAGTTTTGGGACTCAATTGACACAAAAATTAGTTTAAGGGTTTAATTGATAGAAGAGTCATAATTTAAGGGTCATTTGTATAATTTACTCAAAATTGATTGAATCAAACAGGTTTAGTAGGTTAGGTCCAGGACCGATCAACGAAAGTAGTCTGATTTCCCTAATGCTAGTCTATTACACTAGTTCGATATTTGAAAAACTAACCGTTATATCTATCAAACTATATATTACGCTTCTTTTAGTAGCTTTCATAGTTCAATTTCGATTAATTTGTGTTTTTTATACATCTGCCATTCCCCATGACAACTGCATAGATGATTTGTAATTCACCTCTTCCATTGTTATCTTGGCAAATGGTGTAATAGATTCCTCGTGTGGACTTATGAACTTTATTAAAAGCATAAATTCAGATTATGATAATTCTAACTAAGAATATTGTTAGAGAGAGAGAGAGGTTGGGGCATCTTGGGTCAACCATAAAAGTTTTACCTAAAATCATTGTATATTATTTGACTTTGGCTCTTCCTTTAAACTTTCTTTGTGTCATGAAGTAAGCTACCCTTATACAATAGGAAAAAAAAAAGGGAAGGAAGTTGGTAACAGCTGCTATAGATGTTAAGTCTACAACTATAAGTATCAAAAAAAAGAAAAGTATCAAAAAAATTCTACAACTACATCCTTAAAACAATATTGGGTTGAAGGTTGGAGAATCTGGTCTTTACTAAAAGGCCAAATGGACCTCACTAGTTATTTTTAACAGTTGGCAAGAGTAAGTTCGTTTTACTATGATATAAATTTCATGTTTTCGAGTTATAGAAATAGTATTTGTCCATGTAGAGATAAGTGTGAGTATAATTGACCCTCTTTAGATCATGTAGTATTAATCAAAAATTTTATACACTAGGCTACTCTATTTGTAATGAAATTTGGATCTACCTATTGTTTACCGATGGAGTCTCAAGAGTACGATTAGCAACATTTAACACGACGTTTAGCCCAACGTGAAGCCAACCACAAAATTATACAGTATGGATTTAGCCCTAAAAGATTTTTTTTCATAAATAGATTAATCCCACATGACCTATTTAAATTTAATCCGGCTAAACACTACTAGTCCATGAAATAATGTCAACTATAGGTGAATATAGATATGTCGAATTTAAGTTGAAAACGTTTTGACGCAACAGGATATGATTTGTTGATGGTCTTCCCCAATACTCAGAAGTGATCAGTTGGGTAAAAGAGTAGACACTAATAAGTTGCTTAGGACAGACACGACACCCTTTGTGTTATATTTATTTGATACCATAAGTTCAGAAAGTTAGGTTTCAACTACTTATTCGATGCATTGTACATGGTTTTGGATAGTTGAATCCTCCAAAGTGTGATTATACCCTCCTCTTTTTGTCATTGACTTGATTTAACTTACTCTCTTCTATTTGGATAATGCAATTGTTTTTCAAACGTATAATCAGCTTCAAAGACTTGACTTTTTTTCATTGAATAGAGTGCTGGCCAACCTAACCAATTCTGATTTGTTTTTTCTTTATTTTTTTCTCCAAACTTTGAATAACATGGGTTACAAAAGGTGACAACCAAGTCGTGTGGACTAGTGACGTTTAGTGCACGTGAAGGGTATTACCAAGTCGTGTGGACTAGTGACGTTTAGTGCACGTTAAGGGTATTACGGTCTTACTTGAGATCCGAAAAGAGAAAAAAATTGGGTGTAACGGTGACATTACGTTGTCACCATCCAATAAAAACATAATAAATAAGCAAACGGATTCCACAAATTGTAATAACCACCACCCAACTGGGGTTAACCTAATTTATTTGTAGGTTTATTATTGGTTGGTGATATCTCGTATCAATAATGATGTGGTATCACCGTTACACCCAATATTTACCCAAAAAATTTATATCCCAAGTTCAATTCATGAGTGACGTTAAAAACAATCTCTAATTTTTTACACAAACTCATACCAAATGAAAAAAAACTTATTTTTTACACAAATTGAGACTCAAATTTTTACTTAAATCTCCAATTGTCAAATTTCACCATCCTTTTAACTCCAACGGTAACTCAAATTTGAATAAAAATTTGGGACAAGGTTAGAAATGGCCTAACATATTCATGTAACTATCATCCGGTGGTACATGTGTATGATGTTGCTGAGGCAATCCTCCTAGCATATGAAAATCCAGAGACAGAGGGAGAAGATACATATGTTCTTCGTACAATGTTCGAGCACAATTGAAGAGCATGTTTCGATCAAAGACATATTTTTTTTGTCGAATGGTATGACCCTTAAATTGGAGTAGAATGTAGTGCTTACATGTGATCGGAGGAAACCGAAGTTTGTAGCAAGGTTCATGAGGCCTCAAAATAACATGTATCCACACCCACAACCAGAGATTAAAATCGAAACACATCGAAACTATTCTTTCCCAATGGTATGCCGACCAATGTAAGTAAAAATAGTCAAATCTAACTATTTTCTAGTGATTAAGCCATACTCATTTAAAATTGTTCTCGACTCTCGTGTGATTATCAAGTAAGATTCGATTCATGGAAGCAATGCAGTTTGCTGTTTAATTTTGATAGTGTTGTGGTAACGAAATGCCCTTCTGAATTAGTAATTATAGTTCAAACTAGACATTCTATAATATGAGAACCCTCATAGTCACACCTAGAAGGGTTACTACCTATTGGCCACCGCTTCCTTTACTTGATAAAAAAAAATCTACTTTTTAAAAGACAAGTAACTACTAAATGTAGTAAAACTTGTGTATCTACAGCCCAAAATTGCAGTAACAAGGCACACTTACGTAATCTTCAGGGGACTTCATGTACGTGTCATTGAAAAAAGCAGTACTAGACAGTAGGCAAAAGAATATTAATGTGACTAATGTTATTGAGATCTAATTTATTGACTTAATTTGCTAACTTATATCGATATAACCCTTAGACTGACCGTAAACTTCACCAAACATTAAAACTTTGTGTTAATCTAATAACGATAATTTACTATTGATGATACTTTCTGGATCTGAGCACTCCCTGTAGTGTTTTGTATCCCTCCCTTCATCTGCACTTCCATCACTTGATGTGCTTTCTGAAATATTGGTTTGCTCAGACATGGTTGGGTCATCCTCTTCTTCAAAAACCTTACACATTACAATATTTGATATCTAAAAGAGGAGAAAAAACATAGTTAGAAAGTTGCCAACTTATCTTCATGGTGCATCTGACACTAGGTAAGGGTAAGCTAAAAAAGAAAGGAGGCCTTACTTTATGAATTAATTACCAATTTACGGCAATTTTAAAACAAAATTTTCAAATTACAACACTTTTTTATTTATCTACTGAATTATTGCACTTTTTAAAAAGCGGGGTTGTTAACCCTGGATTTTAACAAAAGCGGAGTTAATAAACCCACTTTGAAATAAAAGTGAGTAGTCTCCGACCAAAACATTAAACATGTTTGAACTTAAAAGTGTTACTTTTTAACAAAAGCGGAGTTGTTGACTCCACTTTTAAAAAGTGTCGTACATATTCAGTTAAGATTTAGGAATGTAGTCTATGTGTGTTGAGATGAGAGGAGATCACCTTCTCTTTAGTACTTTCATCAAGTTCGCTAGCTGCAAATATATTGGTGTGTGCACTGTATTCACGTATCATCCAACGAGTCTTTGTCCCTGACCCTGGGTTTCCATGATAAAAAACCAGCTTTCGCTTGAAACCGATTACTTTGTAATCTGCAACAATTTCTTCATCCGATAGAGAATTCCAATAACCATCCTTTGTGACAACATCGTGTTTCGACTTGGTGGTGAAAAAATACCACCTAACCCCGCTACCGTACTTAAACTTACCTGCACATAAATGACAAAAAATGCGATCACACAATTAGTTTTTACCCAAACTATGCGAGAGCCAACACACTCTACAATGTTAGAACAAAAAAAAGAAAAAAGGAAAGTCAATTTGCCATATAAATTAGATTGAGTTCGAACAAATAATTAATGAACAGTGTTAGCATAATTGAAAATTTGTTGTTTTTGATAACTCGAGATGTCTAACTAGCAATATTAAGTAATATAAGACTGTTCAAGAAAATCTCAAGGGAACCATGTGAGATTCAACACCAAATTAGAGGTGATGCAGTGTAACCTCAGAAAATATGAGGTACCTCATGAACTAAGGCCAGCCCATAAGGGGTGCAAGTGTAAATTTTGCACAAATAATCCATGAAAATCATATATCTAGAGGTGTCCAAACCCGTTAAAACAACGTGAACACAATACGAAATTTGATGGTGTAGGTATTCCTTAAGCTACCTGTTTCATAAACAAGTTAATCTGACACAACACAATTAATAAAAAGAAATATACAACATGATTGGTTTATATATTGTTTATACACAATATAAACCTGATACTACACGATTCGTTAGAGACGAATTAACAAACGAATCGAGTATGAGTAAAGTATTTTTTGATACGAACTCGCCTCATTGGACGAGATTAACAGGCCTAATTGTCACATGACTCACCCATATTGTCACCAGATCAAACAAAACCTGGTTGAGAATTAACTCTTGACTTCCCAATTTTTTGTTTGTTAGGGGATTGACTGGAAAAAACCTGATATGCTTGAAAAATATACTTTCAGATTACTAATTCGAGCCGGGAAACCAAAATTACCAACATATCATGAATGAACACATTCAAAAGTTTTTTCTACTAAAGCATTGGTACTACTATTCCACACATGGTTTTACAAAGTTTTGTGAAACAATTTGATTATGTACATGTATATTAATTATATTCAAACAACCAGAACTTGAGTCGAATTGATCGTGTCACGTGCAAAGTACATCTTTTAACAATGACATAGTAGCATTGAGAATTCATATGTAAACACCAGAACACATTCAATTTACCTACGTATATGCATATACACTGACATGATTAACCATGAATATCATTCAAAAAAAATCAAAAATAGTCCATAGAAGTTACTGAATGGAAGCTCCTCGGGGCTGGTGGAATAGACATCGACAGTAGGGATTATATCAGATGGAAGCGGTTGGCCTAAAATCTTGCCCTTCAAATAGATCATAATTTCTGGTTTAGTTGGTGCAAACATATACCCCAATGGTAGTTTCAACTCATTATTATCAGAAGAATTTGAAGAACCCATTTTCCCGACATTCATGGCGTGTCTTAGATCGAACTAAAAATTAGTCGAGATGCACCCAAGTTAATCCGGACACCCGATGATAATACTCAAAAAGATGGAAGCTACAGAACAGCAAAATTTGTTAATTTTGCTGGATCTGCCTCTGCATATATGTACCTGTATTCAAGACGGTGGAAAGAAACTAGGTTAACATTCCAAAAACTTCGAGGAATAAGAGAAATTTAAGATTCATTGTAAACAAACCCTGTTTCATCGCATGTTGATGTCTCTGAGCCATCATTAGGGTTTGGCACTTTCTCTTTCTTACACCAGGCTTAGTGATTCTCCTATGTACATCTGAGTTGGGTAATTAAGTAGGTATTATACCAAATTTGTAATTGGGTTAATGGCAATTTCCAAAATCTTCGCCGTATGAAAATATGGATTTTATTTATAATTAAATTAAATAATAAATTTTGTGCTGGAGAATTATTTTATATTTTATATTTTGATAAATTTAATTATTAAAAAAAATTAAATACAACAAATATTTGATGTTAAATCCAATTTGATAACTATATATATAGTAATAGAATACAATCTCATCTCTGCTTCTTCATATAGATACAAACACATATACAAAAAAAATTGTATAAAAATGTATTACTTATAAAAGAACTAGGTATAACCTGTGACTGAAGGCACGATAGGATATAAAATTCGAGTTCCAAAACAATTGATCTTGCTAATTTAAATAATAATTGTTTTATTTTATTTCTTTAATTACATCATTCAAAATTTATTTTTACTCAAAATTTTTTAAAAAATATTAATAAATTTTTCTCAAAAAACGTAATTCGATAAAATTTTCTCACATGTGATAGAAATAGGTGATGTGATAGTTTTAGAGGGAAAAATATGTAGGAGATAAAATTCAACTTTATATATGTTTTATTATATAGATCTAAAAAAAATTGAAAGTTAAATATTACTCATAAACAAAATTAGATGAAAGAAAATATAAGAATAGAATTGATTTGATTAAAATAATTAGGAATAAAATAGAAAATAAAAAGTTTTTTTAATATATGTTGACATTTATAAGTAGTAAATAAATATTGATATAAATATTAAATATGGATATAGATTATTTAGGTAGTAGTTTTTCTTGAATTTTTCATATTTTTCACCTCGAAAGATTTCAAGTTTTTTAGTTTGCACTCTCAAATATTAAATTTTTTACATTATACTCACAATATATTAAAAATATTACAATGTGATCATTTTATTAATTTTTATTTTTTTTCCTTTAAAAATATATTTTTGGTGTTGGAGTTATTGAGTTATTGCTTATCACTTAAGTTTGGTTAGAGTTGACCTCTTCAAGTTTTGTTAATAATCTTTATTGAATAGGGATTTGTTGTTAGATTTGACCTATTCATTAGCTACTGTTACCACGTTTTTAGGTGTGTTTTAGAACATGGGCCGTTTGATATCTTTTCTCTATCATGTAAGGCTACATAAGTCACCGAGTTTGTTTCAAGTTGAGTAAGAGTGTTATTCATCAATTACTCATAATTATTTGCTTAAGGGTTTTTGGGTTTTACAATTGGGCGGTCATATTTTTGCAGTTACCCAAGAAAAAAAACTTTGGATATGACACGAATTGGTTTACAGAAACAAGATTGATTAATTTAAGTTAAAAAATAGCTTAAATTTCAACACTCCCCCTATATATTAGTGTAATTTTAAGTACACCCCCTTGAAATTACACAAATTTCATCTTCTTCTTCCTTCTTTTTTTTAACAGCAGCATATACTACAGTCTACTTCCTTCATTCCCACAACCCATGGCATGACAATCTTCATAGCCCACAGAAACACAACCACCACCAGTCACGACCAACAACATATGGACCATTTCACAAATTCAATCCGCATGCATCAACAACCACTGAAATCAAAAATAAAAATAAAAAGAAAATCAAACAAGGGAACAATGCTACTTTGACTTTATTTACTAATTTATTGATCAAATGAATCACTGCAATTAGATTGATAGTGGAATCCACTGTTAATTGAGATATGTTACCAATTCAATAATTTATAATACATTAGATATATAAATTAAGTCCAAAAAATATTTTCTGATACGAACAATCCATTCACTACTAGTTTGAGTTGGCATACACGAAAGAGAGAGGGGAGAGGAAAGGGGAGTAAAAAAAACTTGTTTGGATACGAACAATCCATTCAACGAGGTTTTTTTTTGTGTAGGAGGGGGGGGGGGGGGTTGGGTTTGGGTTTTCATTCCAAATTGACTTTGTTAATTTAATTTCGACTAATTAGTTGCTAACGCAAATTTTAACGTCGATTGGGATTGTCGTGTCATTTGACCTAAAACCTAAACTCAGGAGGTTTGTTTGATTTTTACCTTTATGATCTTCACCAACCAACAAAACTCAATTGGATACTCATTAATATTATTGTAATTTTGAAGAAATTTATGTTCATGGAAGTTAAAATTATATTATCAAAATTTGCAAAGATAAGGTAAAATATTTACGATAATTCAAAGCCTGAAGTTTAGATCAATAGGGCCCAAGATTTGATTTTTTTTTTTTTTTCAAATGCATCAATAATTAGTGGTGTAAGTTGGTTATGTCACTCAAATTGAGCCCCCTTGTACAGGTGCTATTTGGGGGGAGGGGGGCCAAAAACCCAAACTCTATTTACAGTCGGATAAGTGGGGTTGATATCTTGGGTTCTCGAGAACCTGAACCAACTCAAATTAGTAAACTCAAGTTCAATTCAAATCGCATTTGAATTCTAGCCGGAGTTTTGTAATTTAAGTGCCAAATTGAATTGAACTCGATTTCAATTCTTTTTGCAATTTGGCCTACATGTTTAAAATTTAAACATGGACAATAATTTGGTTGGAGGATTCGAATTGCGTTCGAGTTCGGATTGGTCTCGAATTAAAATTTTTATATCTTTGGTTCAGTCTAGATTGACCTCTCAACTTACAAGATCCATTCGAGCTACAACCCTAGCAAAAAAACAACCCATCCAGATCAAGGAGGGGAGACATAGAGGTTTGCTAGAATAAGCACATTAACAAGGATGAATAGTATTACATTAGAATTTAACTCAAACTCTTTAATTGTTACGAAGAAAAATTTTGTTGGTTAATCAATGTGAGAATCATATATGGAATAGGGGAAGAATTTTAATATACCATAAATATGTATATTAAACATGTGATAGGAAACATAAAAATCAAGTTGTATTTGAATGGTTTTGGATTATAAGATTTTATCCTTATAAATAGGGATGTGTATTATGTAATCAATTATCAAATGACCAAATTTCAGTTAATAATACATTGATATAAGTTTTTAGCCTGTGGATGTAGGTATGGTGTACCGGGTGGGTATGTTGTATCGAACCATATTATATATTTGTGTTAATTTATTTTATTGTTTTTCTTATTTTTGAATTTCTATCTTTCAACAAGTATTATTTGTACTAATTATCCGTTGTGCAAAACGGTATCAAAGCTAAGTTCCAAGAAATGGTATTAGAGCTATGTTTCAAGAAATAGTATCAGAACTATGTTCTAACAAATGATATCAGAACTATGTTTCATCATATTATAATCTTCTTTAATCGCTACTTAGCTTACTATTATTATTTGTAGGCACAAATGAATTTTGGGGTATGTGACTTACCTGACGCCCCTCTGGAGCACTAAGAAATGAAATCGACTTTGTTCTGTTTTTGTTTTTTTCAGTATGAGGCAGATCCTGAATCAATGTGATATCCAGGCAACAAACTGACCGGCTAGTTTATTGACAAACAAGCCCAGCAAACCCAAATACAAAGTGGAGTCCCCAATCTGATCCATTTTGAACCGATAAATGGATGATCACAATATTAAATTCTTTTAGCAGTAAAAAGGACAAGCTAACTACAACTAATAGATTGCTTCAAGCGGAAACAAAAAAATATTAGCCTTGTTAAAAATGTTGAGTGTATTGTTTCACTTGAACCTGTTCTAGATGCACTGAACCCAAGACTTTCCAAGTTGCTTTGTGATAATCAGGGAATGAATATTCACATTTTGGACCTCCTTGTGAGAGGAGCTCCAACTAAGACGTGTGTAAAAGAGAATGGTGAGACAATTGGTGCGTTTCAAGTGAAAGATGTACCCATTTTGTGTGTGAGTACGACGCGTTCGAGTCATAATTTCCAAGAATTTTCTCCAGAATTTGCCTAGCGATTGAGCTTGCGTTCGTCAACACCGCACTGAATTATACCAAAACCACTGATCCCCTTGCCACCAACACATACAAAATCACCATCTCTCCCCCTAACATACACTTCCTCTCTCTCCCTTTAACTAAAAAAATTTATCAATAGTTAGATATGCGGTTTGGTTGAGTTGTGTACCGATGAAATTCGTTTATTACGACAGTTCAAGTGTCTGACAATTTTATTTTGACCAAAACCTGTTGAGTCCTTGTTAGGGGAGGATAGTTATAAAAGGTAAGTACAATTAAGATAGTCTTGATCTTTGAGAGTGGGTATCCCAATAATCTCTCTTCCACATGCTCTTATCTTCCTGGGCATCTTAAATCTTGGACTGGGTCGAATTGATGAACCGGACTTGGCCTGCATTTCTAGTAAATTTAGGCTTACTTGATTTACTGGACCTACCTCAATTAGATCTGGCCTCGTCAAAAAGTACTTAGATATTAGTTTTCAATAATCAGAAATGTATAGAATTGAACGAGAATAGAAATAATGAATTTAATAATTTTGTATTTGAGAGTGTAACAGAGTGTGAATGGATATTTATGTGATCAAAATAGTCCCACCTATAAGATTTAGTTTAGGTATTATACCCAATTAACAATGTCTCTCATTAGGAGAATTTGGGGTTTATCATTAGGTCTTGAAATATTGTGGTTAGATCTGGAAATTCTATCCCATTAATTCTTTTGCTAAATTAATCACTATAAACCCATAAAAAATTGCAGCATAATTATAAGAAATTAAATGTACTTTTACTGATTGTTTTTTGTTCTGTTTTTATACTTTTATGATTGAACTAAAATGTGTTGAAAGTTAGGGGAAGAAATTGATAAAAAAAATAAATAAATACTTTAATGACCAAAATAAAAATTAGGTAAATTTTGATGGAAAAAAAATAATTAAAATTTTGAAATTAGAGAAAGTTGAAGGTTAACATTGACAGAAAATGACTTTTCACCAACCAAATTAGATATTACTGAAACTTCATGGTTAAAAATTAATTTAAGCTCCAAAAGAGAATTTGTATAAACCTATAATCTTAAAAGCATGATTAATCATGTACTCTTCCTTTAATAAAAAACTTCTCAACGAATTTTTTTTAAAAAAACCTTAAATAATTCACTAATTATAGGATAAATTACACTTTAATCCCTTAACTATAATATTATTTTGACATTATCCCCTCAAATATTATTCAATTATTATGTATCTCATATTATACCTTCAATTATATGATTAGTTTCATATCACCTCAACAATTAACATTCGGTTGAAAAGTCCTTTTATGTTGCCCTTAAAATATATAAGCTTTTTATCACTTTACCTTGACATTAGGAGTGACAATTTTTGACATAATACGATAATACGATACAAAATTAGTAGATTTTTTTTTTCCTAAGGCTATTTGATGTGAGATAGTCCCGGTGGGTTACAATTGATCAATTCTTAATACGAATATGTAAATGACACGACTCATTAACACGAATAATAAGTGGGATGAATTAGGGTCAAACACGAATAATACGAAATTGACACGATTAACACGTTTAACTAATATTATATAAATAAAATATTAATTATTTGGTATTATTTATTAAGCGTTAACATAATTATTGTGCCAAAAAAATATTTTTACTCATTTATTATTATGTTTATTAAGTTACGAAAAATGTATAAGCATGAATTTAATTAATTGATAATAGAATATTAGATTTAAATCTTAACGTTAAATTATTTATTTAAAATTTATATGAATCAACACGAACACGAACACGAACACGAATTAAAAAATAAATAAATCAATTGATACGATATAATTAATTAAATAGATCGAGATAAAATTAATTAATGTTCGATACAAACTCATAATAATACGACACGATACGATTGACACCATATTTGACATCTAAGGCAACTTCTATTAAAAAAGATAAAATGCCTTTGGCGAGTCAAAGTGTACTTTTTTCCTAATTTACTGATAGGCTCCCACCCTCCTTCCAAGATAAACCATAGGAAAAACAGAAAGGGGCAACCCCCTCCGCCACCCACCGCCCAATTCCTCATCCACCACCACCGCCACTACCACTATGCCAATCTTCAAGACCCCATTCAACGGCTATGCCGTAAAATTCAGTCCATTCTACGAGCACCGCCTGGCCGTCGCCACTTCCCAAAACTTCGGCATCCTCGGCAACGGCCGCCTCCACGTGCTCGACCTCTCTCCCGGCGGACCCATCACCGAATTCGCATCCTTCGACACAGCCGACGGCGTCTACGATATTTCCTGGTCTGAAACCCACGATTCCCTCATCATCGCCGCCGTCGCCGATGGCTCCGTCAAGCTCTACGACTTAGCTCTACCTATCACCTCCAACCCAATTCGATCACTCCAGGAACACGCTCGGGAAACCCACTCTGTGGATTACAATACTGTGCGTAAAGATTCGTTTCTTTCGTCTTCTTGGGATGATACAATCAAGCTATGGACGATTGACAGGCCCACGAGTGTACGGACGTTCAAGGAGCACACGTATTGTGTGTACGCCGCCGCATGGAATCCTCGTCATGGTGATGTTTTTGCTTCTGCTTCCGGTGATTGTACTGCTCGCATTTGGGACGTGCGCGAGCCGGGTTAGTTAATTTTTCAAATACGTATTAATTTTCTTGATTTTTTTTTTATAATTTGCTTGCTATCATAATGAATTTGAGTTCTGGGGAATTCTTTATTAGGGAATTAGGATGAGGAAAATAGTGTAAATTCGCAAAATTTTAGCAGTATTAGTTAATTTTCTTAATTTATTTTTAAAATTTGCTTGTTATCATAATGAAATTGGGTTCTGGGGAATTCTTAATTAGTGAAATTAGGATTAGAAAAATAGTGTAAATTCAAAAAATTTGCTTGTTATCATAATGAATTTGAGGTCTGGGAATTCTTAATTAGGGAATTACATGATGGAAATAGCGTAAATTCACAAAATTTTATCAGTGTGAAGAACGGTGATTGGTATGATTTTTGTAAATGTAGAAGACAATATGGTCGTGCTTTAAAATTTCGTTGAAAAAATTAGAGACTTTTTTGGGTAAAAAATAAAATTACTTGAAACATTTGGGAATTTGAATATAATTGGGTGCTTTTGGAATAAGCTTGTTGGATTATCGAGTCTTAGTTTTAGTGTAAGTACAGGGATAAAGTTTAAGTTTTTGCAGGAAAATTGGAGACGGTTGTTATTATGATTCGTTGCATATGAAGTTCGGAATCATCCTTATATTGATTATATTGATTGCTTTTCAGGGTCTACCATGATTTTACCTGCACACGAATTTGAGATACTGTCGTGTGATTGGAATAAGTACGATGATTGCATCATTGCGACTGCATCCGTTGATAAGTCTATAAAAGTTTGGGATGTGAGGAATTATAGGATGCCCATTGCAGTGCTCAATGGGCATGGCTATGCGGTGAGGAAGGTGAAGTTTTCGCCACACAGAGGGAGTGTGATTGCTTCATGTTCCTATGACATGACAGTGTGTTTGTGGGATTATATGGTGGAGGATGCACTTATTGGGAGGTATGACCACCATACGGAATTCGCAGTTGGGGTGGACATGAGTGTGCTTGTTGAGGGGCTTTTGGCAAGTACCGGTTGGGATGAACTTGTTTATGTTTGGCAACACGGGACAGACCCGAGAGCACCTTAAATTGCAGTTTTTTTTTTCTTACTTTTTACTTTTGATTTTAAATAGAACTTGCATTATTTAGGGGACGGGGGAGAAAAATATGTTTGTATACCTGTTTTTGGGTGTTCTGTGGTGATGGTTTTGAATAATTGTACTATTTTGTTTCTCTATTTAGTTAGGGTTTTGGTGAAAAACTCGATCAATAACACCATGACCCTGTTTTCGTCATTGTCCCTACAGAACAGTGGTGTTTCATACTCAAATCAATTGAGCTACATCCGAAAAGTGTTTTAGAAGTGTTGTGCTTTTTAAATTGTTATGAGCCTCTCTTAAATGAGTATGACTTGCCAGAAATGTTCAGTCTTGTAGGATTCATTTGACATGTTGGAAGTGGTATTATTCTATGGTGGAACAAACTGTGTATTAACTTGTTGGATTGCTTTGATTCTGTCATGTTTGATGCTATCATGTTGCGGGCTTGTGTTCGAGTTTTCTCTTCACA
>CAUOFW020002280.1:1300340-1332729 GCA_963454935.2 Ilex paraguariensis
GGGGGGGGGGGGGGAGAGAGGGGAGAAGGGGGCTTGAACCCTTGATCTTAAGAAGGTAAAAATTTGACAAGGTAAGGAATACCATTGAACCAAAGGCCCGTTGGTATGGTGCTAGACAGACTTAAAGATATTCCATTAGATGATTTCTCTATTTTCATTCTCAAGACTACATAGGCTTCTCCTAAATCTTTCATATCAAACTTAGAAGATAAATAAGATTTAACATCATTAATGACCTCCAAGTTTGTCCTAAAAATTAGTATATCATCTGTATAGAGACATAAAATCACACAACCAACATCACTATCCTTGTAGTAAAAATATTTATCACTTTCATTAATTTGAAAACCATACTCTAGAATTACTTTATCAAACTTCTCATGCCACTGTTTGAGAGTTTGTTTAAGGCCATATAAAGACTTCACTAATTTACAAATATTATGTTCTTGTCTTTTTACCATAAATTCCTAAGGTTGTTCCATATATATCGCATCATCTAAATTCCTATTTAGAAAAGCGGTCTTGACATCCATTTGATGTATTTCTTAAGTTATGAATAGATGCTAGGGCTACTAGTATTCTAATAGTAGTAACACTAGTCACAGGCGAGTATGTATCAAAATAATCTAACCTTTTTTTTGAGTAAATCCTTTAGCCACCAATCTAGTTTTATATTTATCTATACTCCCATCAGGTTTTAGTTTCTTCTTAAATACCCACTTACACCCAATAGCTTTGCTTCCAGGAGGCAATTCTACTATCTACAAAGTATT
The DNA here is from genome assembly GCA_963454935.2 of Ilex paraguariensis. Taxonomy (NCBI): domain Eukaryota; kingdom Viridiplantae; phylum Streptophyta; class Magnoliopsida; order Aquifoliales; family Aquifoliaceae; genus Ilex; species Ilex paraguariensis. The sequence goes on from CAUOFW020002280.1 coordinate 1,301,114, forward strand.
ATTAAGCAATATAGATTCAATTTCACTATAGATAGCATCCTTCCAAAAAGGTACATCTATAGACGACATAGCTTCTTTATATGTCTTTGGCTTTCCTTCTACTAGAAAAGTAAAAAATCCTTCTCCTAAGTCCTCCTCTATTGTTGGTCTTTTACTTCTCCTTAGCTCTACATGTTGTTCTATATTTTTCTCTATGGGAGCATTAGAACTAGTAGAAGGTTGATTACTAGTTGAAGGTGTTTCTCTTACTTGACTAGACATTGTATTTTTAAAAGAAAAAATATCTTCAAAAAATGTAGCATCTCTAGATTCAATTATAGAATTGTTTGAAATTTCACTAATTTCCAAGTTAATAACTAATAATCTATTAGCACTATTATTTTGGGCATATCCTATAAATACGGTGTCTATGATCTTAGGACCTATTTTCTTTCTCTTTGGTTCTGGAATAGCTATCTTAGTTAAACACCCCTACATTTTCATAATACTAAGGTTAGGAACTCTTCCCTTCCATATCTCATATGGAGTTTTCTCATTATCTTTAACATATACTCTATTCAAGATGAAACAAGCACTAAAATATAGTTTTCCCCCACAAATTATCAGATAAGCCGGAACTAGTCAACATTGAATTTACCATATCCATTAAGGTTCTATTCTTTCTTTCAGCTTCCCCATTTGATTGAGGAGAATAAGGAGGAGTCACTTCATGTATTATTTCATATTCTTCACAAAATGTACTAAGGTCAGTTAGAGTATATTCACCCCCTTTGTTGGACCTTAGTATTTTCACTTTTATCTCTAATTAATTTTCAACCTCATTTTTATATATCTTAAACTTATTAAATACTTCATTTTTGTTCTTGATAAGATAAATAGAATAATATCTAGAACAATTATATATAAGTCACAAAATATTTATTTTTGACTCTTATTGGCGTTCTACTAGAATCACATACATCATTATATATAAGTTCTAGAAGTTGGGTATTCATTTCTACTCTTTTATGAGGTTTTTTAGTTTGTTTGGTGTAACGCCCCAAAAACCACCCTGGACAGCATTACCATTTAAAATCATTCATATCATGAGAGCAACTAAATAAATTCATGATTTACAAATATTCTTAATTTAACAAAATTCGGGCAGAGTCTCCTTTGTACGGGGAGCTCTACCCAAAAACTCAACCTGTGCATTTATACTACATTGACCACACTGGGTCATATTAACCATCAAATAAAAATATTTTATTCATCATATGTACTATCCACAATGTCATCCCAAAAGAATAAGCCAAGTTATAACAGTTACATCCCAAAAGAATTACACTCAACTTTAGCAGCGGAATAAACAAAATATTACACTATTTATGATCGTAAATAGATTTTTTAGTCTAGTACAAAAATAACTATAGCCCTAGATGTCCACCTCGGGATCTAGAATCCCCTCGGGTGGGGCCTCCCCATGCCCCGACTCGTCAGCTCCGAGGTCCTCCTCTAGCACCAAATCTGAAAAATGTTTAACGGTAGGGGATGAACACGAAGCTCTGTAGCAAAATCCTCCCAACTCAAACAAGGTTTAAAAAAAAATATAAAACAGGTCGGTCTCATTTCACAAATAACATATATAACTTTGAAAATAAAAATCAGGACATTTAAACAGATCTCAAGTTTAAGCACCACAATAATTTAAGACATAAATGAATCCAATATCCAACAACTAGTCCATTCCACCATAAATCGTTTCTCCCAAGTTCCTGCGGAATCCCATACTTCCCAAGATTCTTGTAGAAACCATTTCTGGTACAATAAACAATAACCATTTTTCTGTATTCGTATCTCAGGTATGAAGTAAGATTTCACATGGTCACCATCGAAAATATCATGACCCACGTACAAACCACACAATTCCCTTTTTCCACGATACCCCGTGAGTGATAATGGTTTAGCCTTCGCAAGGCACTAACCCCATTACGAGTGGTAGGAATAGTTCAACCCACACGGAGTAAGAAGTCGTCTACCCACTTCATGGTACCCGGTCAATAGTAAGTCATGTTTATCCTCACAACCACACAAGAGATACAATACCAACTATTTTCTCAAATACAAATAATTTCATAAACCCCCAATCACATGGGTATTTCTCAAATCACAAGAGAATCAAATAATCCCAATAGAACATTATAAAAGAAAAGCATGAGATCATCATAAATATTATTTCATTACTCAACACAAAGCACTAGAGTTTTCGGAATCAACAATAATGGAGAAATTAAGGGAAAANTCTCAAATACAAATAATTCCATAAACCCCCAATCACATGGGTATTTCTCAAATCACAAGAGAATCAAATAATCCCAATAGAACATTATAAAAGAAAAGCATGAGATCATCATAAATATTATTTCATTACTCAACACAAAACACTAGAGTTTTCGGAATCAACAATAATGGAGAAATTAAGAAAAAATTCCATTTTCTTGAAAACTAGGTTTTGAAGCAAGTAAATGAGTTTTAATGGTTACCCAACCACCAAAATGTTTAAAACATGACAATAAATGCAAGAATACCAAGAGTCAAGTATATAATAACAAGTAATTAAGATTTTTAAGCCAAAAGAATACATATAAACTAACCCTAACCTCAATGTAAGAGAATAGGAAGAATTCCCCTACCTTGAANAAGTCAAGTATATAATAACAATAAATTAAGATTTTTAAGCCAAAAGAATATATATAAACTAACCCTAACCTCAATGTAAGAGAATAGAAAAAATTCCCCTACCTTGAATCAAAGTTCCAAACCAAAACCCAAGCTCAAGAGACCTCATTTCTCCCTTTCCTCTTTTCTTCTATCTTCTCCTAGGGTGCTAAGAGGTTTGGGGTGAGAGTGGAGTGAAAGAAATAGAGGCAAATGGGTTGAAATCTGTGTTTTAAATACAGCAGTCCTGATGGGTTACTGTTCACAGGCTGCAATTTGGGTTTTCTCCAAAATTACAATTTTGCCACTAAAAATCTCTAATTTGATTTATATGACTACCCTAAAGTTTTTCAACGTTCTGGATTCATTTTTAATATTATTTTAACCTAAAAATATTTATTTTTATGATTTATTTCAAAATTAAAATAAATTTACACTCGAAATATTAAAATTATTATTTTATTCCTCCGAACCGCCATATGTGCTAACGGCTATTCCAAATTCTTATGGTTTCAATATATATTCTTTATTCTTACGTCATTAAATATATACAAATTACTAAACAAGTAAATTACTGTATTAATATAAACATGTGGGGGTTTACACCTTCAAAGTCTAAGAAGAAAGCACTACACTTTACTATCCAAGGAACACCATAGTGCAGATTTTTGGTCAACTTCAGAGAATAAACTGATTTAACTCAGGTATTTCTAGTATGTGTGACCTATATGGTTGGAAAGATATACGAGTTAGGGTTCTAACAAAAATAATGGTACGCAATTTGGACTTTTCAACAAAGAGTTATGATCAAATTAGTGAAAGATAGTCTGCCGAACTGCTTGGTTCTTCTATACTTGTCTAACTCGAGTTTTGGTGTCTTTTGTCACAAATCCTATCTCGTACCCATCTCCAATATAGGTAGGATGACTTTCATAAAGATCCATGTCTAGCATCATTCATTAACCAAAACCAAATTACCCTCCGTCTCCTAGAATCATCCATGACAACATGATGTAGAACTAGTATATTTAGAAAAAAATCTTTCTTCANAATGACTTTTATAAAGATCCATGTCTAGCGTCATTCATTAACCAAAACTAAATTACCCTCCGTCTCCTAGAATCATCCATGACAACATGATGTAGAACTAGTATATTTAGAAAAAAATCTTTCTTCAATTCCTCTAAGCTAGCTCGTTGATGAGAATGCAAATGTCATATTTTTTTTTCTCTTTCATTATTTAGCCCTTTATACTTATTATTCTTATAGTTTGATTTAGGATGTAAATAAAGACGTTAAAAGTAGAACGAAGCTAATAGGATGATTGTTGATAGGATAGACATGTGGGAATTTACATTTGGCTTGTACACAAATTTCACACTTATCTTTAAAATCTACATGAGATTTGGGAATAAGATTGAGATCCATCATCCTTTTGATATTCTTTAGACTTATGTGTCCAAATCTTCCATGTCATACATTGCAAGATTCAACATTAAAAACTTGATGAGAAATTTCATTATCTTCCAAAAGTACATTCAATTTAAATAAATCATCACAAACATATCCTTTGCCAACAAATATATCATTTCTAGTTATCACAATTTTATTTGACTCCATTACAACCTTATAAGCTTGTTGGACTAAAGACGACCCACTGACTAAATTTCTTCTAACTTCAGGAACATGTCATACTCCCTTCAAGATCAATGTCTTTCCAGACGTCATCTTACACTCTCTATGGCTCCAATTCCAAGTACTTGTACGACAAAATCATTTCCTAGCGTTACACTTCCTCCACTTGATTTCTGATCAGATTTAAATAAATCACAATCAAAACAAACAAATATATTAGCCCTAGAGTCTAACCACCAATCTTTATCTTGATAAGTAAAATTAACTAGAGAATGATTATACCTAAAGGAAGGTTCGACAGAATTATCTCCATCCACTAGAACAATGACTTGGGCTCTTAGACCTCTTTGATTTGGCTTGGGTTTTGGCTTATATAGCTTAGTCTTCTTGTAGCCTCGAATAGCCATAAAACTAATTTTAAGGTCAATAATTATTATTCTTGAATATACACATTAAATAGGACTTCCTTTATTTTTGGAGAGTATCTTGGTTGGTTGAAGGTTTTGCGCCTTGGATATGGCTCTTGGCTGCTTATAGGGTTCCAACTAACATCTAGTTGTTCCCTTATTATTTTCGTTATTATCTCATCTTGGGGAATCTCGGGCTCCGATCCTTTGAGTTATGCGTGTCATGCCTGACCTCCTTGTCTGACCTTCGCGATCAAGCTCGTACTTTGAAAATTATTCTATGTATCATCAGTTGCCCCCACCTCTTGATCAAGCAGGCTTGGGCAAGGGCTAAGCTAAAGCTTACCTAAGGCAGATCTCCATAGGCAGACCTCGATTTACGTGTGAATAAGTTTTTGACAGTTACTAGTAATCATGTCATTCCTCGTTTCTCGCACTCGTTGCCCACTTCGAGAACCCCCTACACCGTTAACTCTAAATGTCCTTGAGTCAATGGTTCCCTTTTCAAATTCTTTCTGGCTATTCTTCTTCATTTCTTCACGACTTCATCTTCTCCAATTTGCTATCGTTCTTAGGGTTTCACAGAAAATCAATTTCCCTTGAATCAGCTCGTGGCTTCAACAAAGTTCGCTCCTCGCCTTCAATTTGAGCTTTGGCCCACTGTTCATCCTTACTTAGGTACGCTTCTTGTGTTTAATTCATCTCCTCATTCTGGATCCCTCAAGACTGAAGTGGTTTCTGTATTTTTGGACTTTTCGATTCTGTTATTTTAGGAACCGAGGTCGATCTCTGTCTCGTATTCCCCTATTCCTAGATCCTTATTCTACTGCTAGGGTTGTCCTTATTGACAGTTGCTGCGTTGCCCCCTAGACTCTTAAAGAGTGTTTTGCAAATATTCTTTCATTTTATCGTACCTTTAAACTCCCTTTATCTTGTCCAACCATGTCTACTTCTTCTGGAGCTACCCCCTCCTCGGTCTCCCTCCTAGGGAAGAAATCTCCTGAGGAAGACATCGACTTAGGCGACGTGGGTGAGGAAATTGATAGTTTTCCTAGCGTTGACTCTATCGACGCTAAGGAAAATACTGAGGAACCCTCCCTCAACGTCCTCACATGTGCCCACAAATCCTAACAAAGGCAACATCAAGGTGAGTGGCGTGGGGGTCTCAGCTGAGGGCGTTGGGGCTGCTTTCAGAAACGCAAAGCTCGTGGGCCCTAGCGAGGTCACCCCTTCTCTCATGAAGGTTCTCAGTGGTCACTTTCGTTTTCCTCTAGGGGTCCAGTACTGGTGTCCAGACAAATTCATCTCATATGTTTCTCAGGTTCATAAAAAGGTTTGCTTCTTTGTATCTACCTTTGATAATGGTTTGCGCTTTCCTTTACTCCCCTTTATCAAGCGTGTTTTGCAACATTTCAACGTTTATCCTGCCCAACTCTCTCCTAACTTCTAGGGTGTGCTGGTGGGTCTCCTCATCTTCTTTAAGAGTCATAAGCTTGGGGTTCCTATTGTTTCTTTACTCATGGAACTTTTCAATGTTAAGCATACTTCCTTTGAGGGTTTTCTGTATATCTCCAAACGAACAAAGGTCAAACAGATTATCTCTTACCTCCCAAGCTCCTATAAGGACTGGAAGAAACTTTTCTTCTACGTGGGGGGCGAACAGTGGGATTACAATCTGGCAGATAAGACAGACACTCTTCTAGTCCCTAGAGCCTAGTCTGCCCCTAATAACCTGGGTAAGTCCTTGCTCAAGCTGGCTTAGGTTGGATTTGGTGACCCTTACTGATTTTGTTTTGCTTTACATTGCTTCTCAGGTGTTCGACCTGAGCTCAGTGCTGAGGACGAGCGGGTGCTGCTGAAATTGGAGAAGTGCGACTCAGAGAAATATTTTGAACTCATCAAGCCTTGGGTTCTGGTTGACAAATATTCGATTCTCTATAATGTGAGGGATTAGTTCCTATTTATAGTATGAGCAAACGTGGTTTTGGCCTAATCCACGTGACCCCTCTAGGGTTGTTATGACCCATGTGAGGGAACCCCTAGCTAGGGTTCCAATCTCTATAATGAAACGTTGTGTATTTTCACCAATAGGAACACCCACACTTGTGGGGATCTCAACACGTAATGTTCCATGTGTTGCTAACAATTTCTCTGTACCCATTCGAGATTCATACAATTCATACACGAACACCGAATTTTTCCATTTCTTCCCATTTGTGGCATTGCAAATCTAATAAACAACTTCACCCCATCAATGTATTGCTTACTCAATCTTTCCCTAATTGTCATCCAACTCTTATCCATTTCATTGTACGTACGAATATTATATGCATGATTAAATACATTATATATACTAGCATATATGCTTCACTAAAAATATCTCAATTGTGCTATACAATTTAAAACATTACTAAACTTCTTAAAATTTAAACATGCATTACATTCAACATAATTTTATAACCGTTACATCGTACGAACTTTATAAATTCATCACATCTTTGTACAATAGCATGAAATTATAATTAATGCATTCGGATAAAAATCGTGAAATTGAAATTGCATTCATTTAACTTCCACGAAAACGAAATCATTTAACTTATCATAAATTAAAATCAATTAAGAGATTTTTCGATTAAAATTTTACAAAATATAAATAAAAATTAAAATTGAACGCGAAAATTACAAATGGACAAAGGGTTACCTGGATGTCGCAAAGTACAAAGAGTCACTCACAAAAGACAACTAGTCACCTGAATATCGTAGGGGCAAATATATCATGTGTTGACCAAGTCCTTTTGTGTGTGTGTGTGTGTGTGTGGGAGAGAGAGAGAAAGAGAAAGAGAAAGAGAGAGATCCTATTGAATATATTATGCAAGACAAACCACCATGGAACTTTACATTGCTATTTTTAAGTTTAAATATGTAAAAAAATATATAAAAATTTTGAATAAACGGTTAAAATATCAGGTCATACGTAACAAACAAATTTTAATTGTGATGCATTTAGAACAAAATTAAATTTACTTGTTCCTATATTATCCCCTTGTCAGTAACTCATCCCAAAGAATTGAACAAAATAAAATAATTTTTTGTTGCCTTGTTTCTTTAATCCTATTTAGACCTAAATAGTGGACATTTGTTTGTCATTTTAGTTTTGAGCAATGTGTTCCCTAACTAAAATGCATGCCTAGATTGGTGCTATCTATCTAGGGTTGGGATTTTTTTTTTATGACGAGGAACTTCACTAAGGTAAGGTTACATTAGATCCACATTTTTACTTAATATAATTAAGATATATTTTTAATCAATACTTGGATTCAACTTATGCAAAAACTAAAAATCATTTAGTAAGTTGTAGACTTTTTTTCCTTAAATACGTAGATTATTTATTTTTGGTAATGAAGATATTCTCAAAGCTCAAAATATGACCGATTCTAAATACAACATTCTAATTTCATGTTGTAATTAGTGTCAAGTATATACTAAGAGACATGATATTTACAAGAGTGGTGCTATTAGAATCTAATTTATTGATCTAATTTGTTGATGACCTAATTCACTATAATCTTTGAATTGACTATGGTCTCTGTTAAACGTTAAAACTTGATGTTAATCCAACGGTTTCAATAAAGTCATATCTTTAGGTTAACAAATAATATCAAATTTTTTACGTCCAAATATCATTCTTTTATTTACAATCACAAGTGTCTAATTGTCAAGTATATAAGAGAGAGATGGCACGCTGCAACTACACCTTTTGATTTACATTAAATGCAATCCACTACCTGAGATTTAAAAAAACTTACCCAACAAAACATGAGTTTGTTAAAGGAAGCAACCATTCTTTCGGTGCCCTTTTTTCTAATTTGAAATCCTTAATTGCTTGTACCAAACTTGGAGACCGAATCTAGAAACTTAATCAATTATATTAGGGGTGTCAACTCTGACCCGTTAAAACGAACCCAACACTAACCTGACACAAATAAATATAAAATTGACATAATTGTTAAATACGTATAATAAATAGTCTTAATTAATATTTAATACTCATAACACACTAAATAATTTTTTTTCATGGGTCTTAACACAAACACGACTTCAATAACAATAACACGACATGCACCAGATATATATATATATATATATATATAAGTGCCTAATTGTCAAGTATACAATCACAAGATATATAATAAGTGTCTAATTTTGATTTTTTGGGTTCTAATCACACTAACATCTTCCTAATTAGTATCAGGCGTGCAATAGTCAAAAATCTTAAATTATTCATACAAATCAAACTAGCAGCTAGAACTCATGCCAAAGAAGAATAAAATTTTAAATTACTTCAAGAAATAAAATTCTGATCACAAAAATTTGAATCGCAAGAAGTAAAATTCTGATGGCAAAAAATTCTATGTTGATGTTACTATGTTTACTAAGTTGATGTAAAATTCTGATCGCAAAAATTTTGATACTTATATATGAAATCTTGATGTACGAATAAATCGTTGATATATTAAGTGAAATTTAGATCACAAGATTTTCTTGACAATTTAAATTCAATAGTAACATGATACAAAGCATAGGGTGACACTGTAGCATAACGTTATATTATCAATATCCTAACTAGCATATAGTAACATGATACAAAATCACCCAGCGTAATGGATATATAACAATTATCAAGAATTATGTACAAAAATAACATGAACAGTGTTACCCAATTAGCTGATGTAAAAATTCTAAGCGTAATGTTACTATCAATAAAACTAATATGGTGTAACAATTACGCCAAATATTTGGAGCAATATATGACATCTGTTTTGCTAGCAATTGAACCAAGGCCGGTGCTCTCCTTTTCAAACTTTTAATTATGAAAGACCCCATAGAGGCTTGTGAGACCATGATTGGGGATGATAGATGTAAGGGATTAAATCGCGCGTTTGGATCACCTCTCTCCATCGAAGAATTTTGACTTACCTGAATCCCTTTCTAGAGCAATCCAGTAACATTTACCTCTCAGTGCCCATGAGGAGCTCGTCCCACATCGACTAAGAATCGTCTCCCCCCCTCGCATATAAGTCTGCAGCCACTAGATCAAGTGCCTAGTGGATACCTCTTCTATATGAAGTGCATACTTATATGCGAGGGGGGGACATGATTTTCAGTCGATATGGGACGAGCTCCTCATGGGCAGTGAGAGGTAAAGGTTACTGGATTGCTCTAGGAAGAGGTCCAGGTCAACCAGAATCCTTTCGGAGGGAGGGTATCATGTCCACCAAAAGGCGCCTTTTTGTAAGGGATTAAATCCACACCGGGATATCCTCCCCCCACCGAAGGATTCTGACTGACCTGGACCCCTTCCTAGGGTAATCCAATAGTCTTCACCTCTCAGTGTCCATGAGGAGCTCATCCTACATCGACTGAGAGTCGTCTCTCCCCTTCGCAATGGCTAGTGGGTACCTCCTCTATATGAAGCATAGGTTTATATGCGAGAGGAGGAGACGACTCTCAGTCGATGTGAAACGAGCTCCTCATGGACACTGAAAGGTAAAGGCTACTGAATTGCCCTAAGAAGAGATCCATCACTCAGAATCTTTCGATGGGAGTAGGATATCCCGGTGCGAATTTAATCCCATACAATGGACAGAAAGGGGTTGAACCAGAAACATGCTGAGATTCTGAAATGGACTTGATTCTAGATGGAAGAAAGTCAGAAGTCGAAGTATTTAATCAATCAATAGACAAAGAAAAGTGGAACATGAGGGATCCACCACGCACGAAGCTACAGGAAATGCATTGTAGCATCTCAAGTAAGTGGGAAATATATTTTGAATCTTTAATTTTTTTTTTTTTATATTATAAAAAAATTTAATTATGGGGTAAGGGTACTCGTCCTAGCCTAACTATTTTTAATATGGAATAAAGGCCCTTGCTCCATCGAGGTTAAATTAAAAAAAAATTATTATAACCCTTAAATTAACTATAATTCTCATTGAATATTAGAATTTAATGTTAATCTAATAATTATAATAAAATCACACAATTAAGGCAAATTTTTATGCCTCAAAAACATTATTTTTTGAATATTTGGTGGCACTATACCAAACAAAATATATATTTTTTGATACCATAAATTTACTTTGATTATTTTTTATTGGATAAATTCATATTTAGAAGAAAAAAAATGTGTAGTTTTCTAAAAATGAATCCATTCATCATTGATTCCATGTCTACTATGATTATTTATACATTCAAAGGCACTATTTATATATTTATATACAATTATTTTTTTATTCATTTTATTATAATTTACGTACTTTTTATATTCATATCCCAAAAATAAATTAAGGAAACTAAAACCACCACAGTTCCAAACGCGAATGGCAATCGCCATTTAAAAATCAGAATCTTTATTTTAACATTATCACACATAGCTAGGGATGTCAGTGGACTGAAGCGAAGACAGGGAGTGTAGTCTTCATCCTTGTACCAGCTTAGAAAACTTCGTCCATCCCCATTAATGGGTATAATTTTTATCTCCATCCCTGTCTGTGGATAAATTTCTAATCCCCGTCCCCGCTTCTCCCGTACCCGCCTAAGCCCAAGTTCAAGCCTAAGCTCAAGCCCATATAGCATAATCTAAAATTTTAAATAAATCTAATATTTTAAATAACACAACAACATTTTAAACAATGTAACATAATTTATCGCAACATAATGTAGATAGCAAAATATAAAAATCAAAACAATATAGTATTCTATTTAAAGTGTCATTAGAAAATAAAAAGAAAAACGAAACTATTAGAGAAAAAGGAAAAAAATAAAATAAAATTGAACTAAGAAAACGATTGCACTACACTTGAAATTTTCTAGAAAAATTTTTGTCATTACAATTTATATTAAAGCCATAAAGTGTTAAAAGATGAAAACATAAAATTTTTGTAATTCAATAATTCTCCCCATTTCTTAGTTCACTTTAACAGAGAAACTCATCAACCTACAATCACAATATTTCTACCCACGATGAAATGCAAAACTATCTTACTCTCTCTTATCTATTTTTAGAGCATAATCAATCCAAACTCCTAACAGTTTCAATCAGTGAGCACAAATAGAAAAAAAAAACAATCAAGAAAAAAAGTTAATATGATTATCACATAGCAATATCACTTGTTAGTTTGATTACCATATTTCTAGATTGATAGTTACAGTAAATATATTTAGTTAGGGCTTTGGAATATATAAATATAAATATATATATATATATATATATATATATATATATAACGGGTAGCGGGGGGTAAGGTAAGTCCATCTCCGTACAAGTTTATACGGATATTCTCGTATACGTCTACCGTCCATTACGTATAGTCTATCTCCGGTCCAAATTAAAACATATCTGGACGAATACCCGTTTTCTTCGGTCCACTACCGTCCCTACGCATAGCACACGTCAAACATGCCTGTATCAGTACTCAATACCAGCATTTTACGACAAAATGACAGGAAAAGATATCAAAGTTTACAATGTCATTATTATCAAAGTTTAAAATGCATAACATGAAACGATGTCTCGATTGGCCTTTATTAATAGCTCAATTTTCACTAAGAAGAACCTCCTTGATGAGCTTATCAAAGTTGGTATAAGCTGACCCCCCAACATCAGTAGCTATTTCTGCCTTGCGTTTCCACTCTTTAGCATTTATCCTCATTTGCTTACCTTCCTCCCCTCTCATCATTTCCCTAACCAGCGATGAAACTTCGTCGCGCTTCACATCGGGATTGATTTCCATCCCCATCGCCAATTTAGTGCAGGCAATGCGGCTATTCGTTTGTTGATCAGCAAAGAAAGGCCAACAGATCACAGGCACACCACCAACCACAGTTTCAGTCATAGAGTTCCAACCACAATGTGTCAAAAATGCACCAACAGCAGGAAGGCCTAGAACCTTCTCCTGTGCACACCAGCTCACAAGCAATCCTCTATCCTTGATCTCCTCCATAAATTCTTCAGACAACACTGCCTCTCCATCTTTCACGACATCAGGTCTAATAACCCATAAAAATGACTGCTTACTATCTGCAAGCCCCCATGCCAATTCTCGAAAATGCTGGGTTGACATCACTGCCACGCATCCATAGTTCACGTACAAAACAGATTCAGGTTCTCTGCTCTCTAGCCAGTCGAAAACTTTTGAGTCCTGCTTCCAAAAACTTGAATTGAGCGACTCGGATAGGCTTTTAGGGACATACTTTTGTTCTAGCAAGGAAAGAGGCCCAATTGGATAAATGTTTGGAAAATTGAATTTAGAAACGACAGCTTGTAAGGCTTCACGCTCAAGTTCCTCAAAGTTGTTGAAAATTATGGCAGGAGCTTTTAGACAATCCTCTGTTTCTAGTCTCATAAAATGGAACATGATGTCATTGGGATTGGTTGTTTGGATAAAGCTTGGAAGGTCCCTCTGGCGTATATTGGACAAACCCGTGACCCAATCAATAGGGGTATCAAGAGTTCCATTAGTAAGATAGTCGTCATCTGCAAAACGGATTAATTTGTTCCAAGATATTTACCACCAAAAAAAAAAAAAATAACCAAATAAAATGAAAATGAACACACAAGAACCTTGGATAGAACCCAAAGCAAATAAATCTTAAGCAATTTAATTCTAAAAAAGTCAACTCTAAATGGAATTTGGATTGAATTAGGGATTCGGAGATGTAATTCCGGTCCTATAATATTGGTTCAAAGTCACGGCATCAGAAATGATTGTGGATGGCTTTCTCATTATCTTATAAACGGCATGTAACTAAAACTTTTTTGTATGAACGATCTCTAAAATATAGGTATCAGAAGCGACGACAGTTGATCAAAAAAAAAAGAAATTTGTCAGTTTGGAACAGGTATAGACTAAAACTTATCCCCACCCCACCCCACGCCACTCCACTCCACTAAACCCGTTAGATTTACATAGGGTAAATTACAGTTACATTTTAGTTTGACATTTTCACTGTATCCATTATTATTTTAAAAAGCCCTTATCCAACTATTGGACAATCTTAAGCTCATTACCAAACAAACTCATCCTCCATTTGAACCCTATCTCTAATTGGCTGTTTGTTTTGGTGAAAAATTAGATGGATGAAAAATGTGAACATGGTACAAAAGTTGATGAATTTATTATTTTATCCTCTTGGTGACAGGTTGTTTTGAATAGAAAAATTGTGATATAAGAATAAAAATGAATAAAAAATTCGACAGTTAATTACCTTAATTACCCTCGTCTGTATAAACTTTTTTGCTGCAAGATCATAAACGTGGACCCCAGCCTTTAACCAAAACAATAAAAAAAATCATATCTTATAACTTTCCATTTTTCTACGAAACAGCCCGTAATTCTTTTTCATCCCCACCGCCCTCCACCCCTACAATTCCACATGTTGCCTGCAAATAGAAGCGAAGACCAAGAGTCCTATAATCCCACGATTGAGAAGATGGACTTTGGACTCAATATACAGCCCGAAATCTGGATTTTTGTGATTTTTAAAGGGGTTTGCGAGTGGGTTTTGATTTCTGGATGCATGGCATGTGATGGTTGATGGTTTTGGTTTTTGTGATCTTGTTGGAATTTTTTGTTGAATCAAATGATTTTCTTTTATCACCCGTTTCATCTCCTTGGTTTCTTCATATTTTTGTGTATTAAAATTTTGCGATTCAAATTGTTATGCTTGATCTATCTTCTTACCCAACCTTTTTCTGCTTAGATCTAGGGGCTTTGTTTTTCCATAGATCTAGGCTTTTTTAAGAATAGATCTATTTTTTTTTCCCAGATATCTCTTGTTTTTCTTCATAGGTCTGGGTTTTTTTTTATTGCATAGATCTATTTTCGGATTTTCCTGTGTGAAGATTTAGCATGGGAATTAGAATTTACCCTATCTTGTTAACGGGATAGGGATTAAAACTTGTCTCGTTAACGGATTTTTTTGAAGTGGGTATGGAAGTGAAGAATACTCTCCGCCCCTGCCCACTGCCATACCTATGCATGAGATACAATCAATAGAGCAAAAGAATTAGTGCACTAGTTACTTACTTTTGAATGGAAAAATCCCTCTTTCGATGAGTTCAGGGTAATGCAAATACGCAATGTAGGAGAACGCAGAAGATGTAAAGAATGCAACCCCAGGAATGTCCAAAGCCTCAGCAGCTCTAATAGCAAAGGTCATAACTCCATCAGCAATTACGCATGTAACAGGAGGCACATCAGGAGGAGAAGCATTACTATTAAGCCTCTCCAAGAGCTCTTTCAAAGGACCCAAACCATTCTTTCTTAATGAATCACATACCAAAGGGACATCTTGTGTTGCATCTGGATTTGATGGTGGGGGTGTTCCATCAGGTATAGTCTCAAACCTGAAATCAGGGAAACCCTTCACGGAATCAGGGCCATTGGATCGGATTAAACGGCTGAGATTGAACTCTGTGTGAACAAAAGTGATATAGAAGCCTCTCGAATGCAAGAGCTTGGCAAGTCTCATAACAGGGTTAACATGGCCTTGTGCTGGCCATGGAACCATAACAGCATGAGGCTTTGTTGTGCTCCCTGCCATTTTGTGCACCAAGCTCTTGTTTGTTATACTCTACCCTGCCCAATGTGTGGCATATACAGAAGGAAACTGAAGAGCTAAAGTGCGGTGGGTGTGATAGGGTTGGGACAGAATAATGACGGAGCATCGGGATAAAATAAATTAAAGTAGAAGACGAAGAAAGAATATAAAAAACGCAGGATCCTTGCTGTGTTTGGTTTGCGTTTGAAATAATAGTATTCGAAAAAAAATTTTGAAAAAAATTTTAAGAAAATAGTTTTGATTTTTTTTTAAATAAAAAATTTATTTAGTTAAATAATTTTACAGTACAAAAAATAGTAAAACCTGTTTAGACAGTAATTTAAACATTAATAAAAAAATATAAAAAAATTATTTTTATATTGATAATTTCATAAGATATATATATATATATATATATATATATATATATATATATATATATATATATCTCTGAACATCCAAAATTTTTCTCCTTATTTCCAAAATTTCCAAAGAAAACTCTGAAAACAAGTTATACTTGTGTTTCTGTTTTTTTGACTTAAATTTCGTTTTTTTTTATACAAAATTTAGAGAATAAAAATACTAAACAAACAAATTTTTCATATTTTTAAAATTTTGAGAACAAAAAATATTTTGCAGAAGCTAACCAAACACGCCCTATATTTTTTGGGGCTTTTCCCACTTTGTATTTATTGCAAAATCTCTATTTTATACACTCAAAAAGTAAATTTGCAGTTAATAGTATTTTTAATTCTTAAAATATATATTTTTTATCAATTTAGTCTTTATTATATTAATTTTATTTATTTAAACTTTAAAGAATTAAATTCGTATTAATTTGGTCCCTATATAAAAAAATCGTTAAACTTTTAACGAAATAATCACGTGTTGAACACACGTGATATCGTTTATAAAAAAAAAGACACATGGTCACTATCATAAAAAAAATAATATTTTGTCTATGTAGGAACTAAATTGATATGAATTGAATATTTTAGGGACTAAATTGACACAAATTAAATATTTTAGGAACTAAATTAATATAATAACGACTGAACTGACAAAAAAATGCATACCTTATGGACCAAAAGTGTTATAAATTCATTAAATTTCTTGTACCTTGAATATATCAAAAGTGTTACAATATGATTTTTTTTGTTAGTTGTCATTTTTTTTTGTCAAAAGTTAATCAATTAATACTGAAGAAAAACTAATCGAATAGTTATATTATAACAGTTTTATTACATCGATGATAATGATACAATGTGAAAATTTTAATTTTTGAGAATAAAAAAAAAAAAAATTGAAATCTTTTAGGACGGAAAGTATAATTTGACATTATTTTTTCCCAAAATAGAAAGAGTCTATAAAGCAGTGATGGGATTGGAAAAGCAGTGAATGTCGTTTTCAAGTGAGTTTTTTTGTTTTCTAGTGAGTCTGACCAACTAGTAGTGGGGTGTCGTGTTCAAGTGAATTTCAACGTTTATTTCTAATTTCATCTGGATTTGAATTTTATTTTCATATTCATTTATTTCATTTCTCATTTCATCTGCATTTGAATATCAGTTTCATTTTCATTTCATTTCTCATTTCATCTGCATTTGAATTTCATTTCCTTTTCATTTCTAATTTTCTATTTCCGCCATGCAAACATGCTTTCTCAAATGGTCACACTGGACCCTCAGGGCGGATGCAAATCTTCTGACGTGGGTGCAATTATGTCAAAAACTCGAGGGTAAAAATTGACCAAAACACAAAAAAAAAAACAGAATTCTCTATTTTGCCCCCCACTGATTTTTTTTTTATTTTTTCCCCCTTATCATCCATTTTGCCCCCGCTGAATTCATCATTCAGTAACAAATATCATTAACTGCTTACTTTTTATATTTTTTCCTTGAAAATTAATACCCCTTTATTTTTACATTTTACATTCTTGTATGTTTAAACAGCAATTATTGGAGTAATTTGATTGTCGCATAAAAGAGACCAAGAATGACAATTGAGTTGAATTTTGTAAACTCGAACCTAATCTGTCGAATTCGAACTTAGTTCGATTTGTTAAGAAAACGAATCTTCTTCTTTTTTTTGGTTTTTTTTGGAAAAAATAGCAAATTTATTCCATGATATCAAAATTTTACAAGAAGCACAGTATGGGAAATCCTACCAAAACAACATTTACAAAGAGAATTTTGGAATAAATCCTATACAAATTTTCCTGTTCAAGTAAATCCAGTATATAATCTGCACACCCTCAAACCCAACCAAATAAGTAGCATTTATCCATGATCATCATAAACCAGAACAGTTCGTCTTCGCAAAACAGGCAAGGACCTTTGATCCCGCCTCACCTTCAAACGCAGATCAACAGGAAGTTGATTTAAACTGGAAAAATCTAGAGAAGATCCAACCTCAACAGCCTTATTAGCCAGACCATCAGCAACAAAATTAGCCTCACGAAAGACATGCTTCAGTGAATACTGCATTCTGTCCAGTATCCTTTTAATTCCTACCAGAATACTCAACAAAGCCAAGCACAACTCACCTTGCCCTTAATACTGTTCACCAAGACCAAGGAATCAGATTCAATCTGAATCCTGAACTCAGACAGCCCATATTGCTCTATCAGAATCAGACCATCCAACATTGCTTTAAACTCAGCCCCTACATTTGTACAAATACCATAATAAAATGAAGCAGCAAATATAACACTACCCCACTCATCCCTGAGTACTGCACCACCTCTAGCCACACCTGGATGTCCCTTAGCAGCCCTATCGACATTGAGTTTCAAACTCCCAGTTGCTGGCCTTTCCCATTTAACCCAAATAGACTTGAATTTCACCACATAATGCATATTAATCCCAAGCAAACTTAAAAAATCTTTACCTCTATCAGAATCCAGCACCTTAGGCTTTATATTCCTTACTTGATATCTCAAGAGAGAACATATTCTCCTAAAAATGCTATAGGAATTCAAACAGCCGTCACCTGCTCTCCTCCTGCATCTTTCTTTCCACACCTGCCAATATATCAATGCTGCAAGAGTTCTCACCAGACCACATCCAACAAATCTCCTTTTGAAAACCCTACAAATCCTNGTCACCTGCTCTCCTCCTACATCTTTCTTTCCACACCTGCCAATATATCAATGCTGCAAGAGTTCTCACCAGACCACATCCAACAAATCTCCTTTTGAAAACCCTACAAATCCTCATCAATCTTACCAGTGGCAACTCACCTGCTACCAGCTGAAATCCAGCCATAACAGCTAACCTTCCCCAGATATTCTCAACAAAGCTACAGCTTACAAACACATGCTCAATATCCTCCTCTCCCTTATAGCATAGACTACATCTACTAACCATAGGCACCCCACACATTCTGACCCTTGAATCCAAAGGAAGAGCTTTCTTCAAAATTTTTCAGCTCACCAGTTGAGCACTAGGAGCAGTCTGCATACCCCAGATAACCTCAGTAACTAAATTTCTCTCTCCTCGTGTCCTAAGTAACTGCCAAGCTCATTTGACAGAGAAAATTCCAGATGAAGACTTTTGCCAAACTATCTTATCATCAAAATCAAATAGAACAATTCCAGAATTCAAAATTTCCACCTTCAGCTGCTCACCTAACAGCTCCTACACCTCATTTAGATTCCATCCAGAACCAGTCAATAAGGTGTTCACCTTAGGAAAACTCTGAGGTGAATCCTGAATCCTGAATAACAGAGGAGTATCACCTACCCAAACATCACACCAGAAATCAGCTTTATCTCCCTTGCCAATCAGCACTCTTGACAGCATTATAATCTTTTCAAAATAAGGCCTCAAAGCCTCAAAACATTTAGAGTGTCTCTTGTCTAGGTATCTTAACAGGTGTTTACCCTTCAAGAACTTAGCAGAAAAGAATTGTGCCCATAAAGAAGTCCCCCTGCATTAAATTCCATACTTGCTTCCATCTAAAAGCCACCTACAAGTCTTCAAATCTCCTCAGACCTAATCCACCTTCAAATTTAGGCATAGCAATCTGATCCCAGGCCACCCAATGTCTCCTCCTACACTCCAACTTATTTGACCAAATAAATCCAGCCATTATAGCCTTCAACTTATGTAAAATAGCTTTAGGTAAGTTTAGGCAGGCCAAAATATGCACAGGGATAGAGCTCAACACAAATTGAACCATCAAAACCCTACCCATGTTGGAAAGCATTCTAGTATACCACCCTGCCAGTCTTCCCCTGAACTTAACTAAAATATCCTCAAAATATATAATTCTGGTCCTGCTATTGAAGATAGGACATCCTAGATAAGTGAATGGACAGAGTTTTAAAGAAATACCAGCAATAGCAAACAATTCCAACTACTTACTAAAAGAAATACGTTTAGAATATAACATTGAGCTTTTCAACACATTCACCTTCTGCCCCAAACAAAGCTCATAATCCCCCAAAAAAGCCATCAAATTCCTAAGAGAATTTTTATAACCTCTTAAGAAAGCCAAAGTGTCATCTGCAAACAATAGATGACTCACCAACGGAGATCCCCTACCCAAGTGAAAACCCTTCACCTTGGTCTCCAGAAACAGTTTTCTTAAGCCTCTGATGAGCACCTCTTCAGTAAGTATGAATAGACAAGGGGAGATAGGATCCCCTTGTCTCAAACCTCTTGAAATATGAAAAAAACCAACCCTCTGGCCATTCACACCAACAGAAACAAACTGCTCTTCAAGCAATTAGCAATGATCTTCACAAATAAATCAAAAAAACCAAAGCAAGAAAGGGTTTTAAGAAGGAAATCCCATTCTAGCCTATCATAGGCTTTCATCATATCCAGTTTCAAGATCATATTACCAGCCTCAACTTTTCTATCAAGATCCTCCACCATCAATTGGGCTAAACCAATACAATCACCCACTCCCCTATCTTTCACAAACCCATGCTGCTCCATAGAAATCACTCTAAGCAGCACATCAACCAATCTTACAACAGCCAACAGCTTTGTAAAAAATTTATACAAAAAATTGCAAAGACTTATTGGCCTAAAGTCAGAAAAAGACTCAGGACTAGGTTTTTTGGGATTAAAATCAAAAGAGTAGTATTGATAGATCTAGGAACATCCCCCCTTTTAAGAAAAAAATTCACTGCCCTTACTAAATCAACTTTAATAATATCCCATGCTACTTGAAAGAAAGCACCAGAAAAACCATCCACTCCAGGAGCACTATGCACTGACATTGAAAACACAATTGATTTAATCTCTTCTTCAGATGCCTCAACAATCAGCATATTGTTTACTTCTTCATCCACCAAATGAGGAATAACATAAAATAAATTCTCTTGTAAAGAATGCACTTCTAATTTATACAGATTAGAAAAAAAACTCCACTACAACATCCCCAATCTCCTTTTCTGTTTTAACCGAAACTCCTGCCCCATTCTGTACTTTACTAACTTTGTTTCTAGTAGCTTTTCCCTTGGCCACAACATGATAAAAATTTGTATTCTTCTCCCCTTCTACTGCCCACTTTACATTTGCTTTGTGCCTCCAAAAAATCTCCTCCAATCTCAAAGCCTCATCTAGCTCCTTTTTTGCAGTCTCCAAGGCCTGTACAGTGTCAACAGAATTCACCTGTTCATTACACATTTCAAAGTGACTAACATTTTCCTCCAATCTCCTTATTTTCTCAAAAATATTTCCAAAAAAATTATTATTCCAGCTCTTAAGTTGAATCTTCAAATGTTTCAATTTTAAAAACATATCTTCAATTGGATTGCTATCAAAACAACCCTTCCAGCTATTTGCCACAATGGATAAAAAACTAGGATCCTCCACCCACATATCCTGAAATTTAAAATAGGATAACCTTGGCTGAACTAACTCTTGTACTCTCAACAATAGAGGACAATGATCAGAACCTCCTCTCCCTAGATGCAAAACTTCAGAAGATACAAACCTCAAACACTAGGCAGGATTAAAAAACAACCTATCTATTCTTTGCCACATTCTAGCTTGCCCCTGCCTGTTATTACACCAAGTTAATTGGCTTCCACTAAAATCCACATATTGTAGCCCAGCACTATGCACAAAATCTCTGAATTCATCCATAGAAACATTAGAAGGATAGGCTCCACCTAATCTCTCCTCTGAAGACAAAACAGCATTAAAATCACCACCAACCATCCAAGCAGAGGAAGAAATCATAGGTAATGACAACAAATACTGCCACAAAGGCCTCCTCAAAATATGGTCACAGCATGCATACACCATAGTAACATATACCACCTCTGATCCTAGATATGAAACTTCAGCTGTAAAAGATTATTCATGTTAAGATACTATAGTAATCTGGAATCTGTAATCCCATAGCACCCACATATTGGACTCAGCAAGAGGATTACAAGTGAAATTAGAAAAACCCAAAAATCTTGCAAATCCAGACAATTTACTACTCCTCATTTTAGGTTCCAAAATAGCAACCATACCCACATTATTTAATCTAATTAACTTTTTCAATCTTCTCCTTTTCTCTGCTTTACCAGCACCCCTCATATTCCAAGAAATAAAGCTTATCATAGAGGAGGAGAAGAAGAATTACCTCTCGGCCTTAGCCTCACTATGTAATCCAAAGAATTAACATCCAGTGAATTATCATCAGAATCCAATGCCACTTCATCCACTGATTTGTTAGAATCCTCTCTAATAAAATTCCTACGCATAGAGCTACCCGGATCAGATAGATAGCCCTTGTCTAGAGGATCAGTTCTTTTCCTCATACCCACCTCATCATCAACAGAACAATTTATTCCTCCTGACTCTCTCTCCTCAGACCCCTTAAAAACATCACCCTAAACTTCATTCAAAAACTCCACCCCCAATGAAGCATCTTGAATTTCTTCCCTCTCCAGCCCATCTACCTCTTTTTAGCATAGGATCCTCATTTTGAGAATTATTGATCCCTACCTCTTCAACAGATAAAGGAGCCTCATGAGAACCATCCCCTCTTTCCAAAACATTTTCATCATTCACAGCCAAAACACTAAATTTATTCCCAACTCCCCTCTCATTGCCAACAGATTTCTGCCTAAAATCTTTTTTCCCCTTATGCTTATGCACCACTTGGACAAAATCGTTTTCCTTATCTCTAGTAATAGCTCCTTCCTCATGAGCATTTCCCTTTTCCTCCAAAGAAATAGGTCCTTTCTCCACTACACCTCCATCTCCCTCAAGAACCTCCTTCTTTTTTCTGCACATATTCTCTTCATGCCCCTGTTTCAAGCAAATAGGACAATACTTACAGTCCTTTTCATACACAATTCTCTGCCAGTGTCCACTGTTGCCTCCCATGTCCAGCCAAAACCTTTTGGGGTTTTCGGCCAAAAGGTTTACTTCAACATAAACTCTCGCAACACCTGGTCTCAGACAAACTCAAAGTAGGAGCATCAATTACTAAAATGCGACCTATAGGGTTCAAAATATCCCTGAGACTCTCCCTATTGAATAAGTGAGTTGGAAGTCCAGGTAAGGATACCCATATCGGGACCACAAGAGGCTCTACTCCAGGGAAGAACTCTAGGAACCATTTGAAGAAGCGAAAAAGGTATCCCTCAATGTAGGTGGCATCCTTAAGCCATGTCTTTACATAATCCTTGTAAAGACTAAATCTGATGAGAACGTGTCTAGGGTCTAAAACCCCCACTGTAAAATCCCCTTTTGGATTCCATCGAGAAATGATGAACTCCTTTATCACCCCTAGTGAGGGCTTGCCATATGCACATTTTCCTATCAGAGTTTGATGAAACTGTTTTGAAAATTCAAAGGTCTCTTCCGCAGTCCAGTACATTCTTGGTTCCCCGTTATTATACACAACCCTTTTTGCAGGCTTTGAAACCCTAACATCATCTGACGTAGAAAGTGAAGAAGAAAGTAATTACGAAGGCCAAGCAACCTGAGAAGAGGAAGGATTATGAGAAACAAAATCAAATTGAGTAGATATAGGAATTTGGACAAACGCCGGAAATTGCACAGTCGAAGGGAAATTTGGAATTGAAGAAAACTGCAAATTCGATGTAGTCTGGGAAGACACAATAGGATTAGTGAAGGAACTAATTGCTTTTTATTGAATAATAACTCTCGCTTTTATAGAGCCTTACAAAAAAAGGATAACAAACAAAACAGAATTAAACTCCTACAAATTAGGTACTTTAAAACCACTACGAAACTACTACCTATTTATTTGCTATAACGTTGAAGATCAAATCAGAAGCCTGTTAATTTGTTAAAACGTTATAGACCAAGTCAGAAACTCCAACAAATTCCTCCCCGTAAACTGAAGTATGCTGAAACAGCATCAGTTTACTCAAGTCTTCGAACACCAAGCATGCCTCTGAATTTCACAAATTGATCTAGCTTAATTGGTTTAGTCATTATGTCTGCCACTTGATCTTCAGTTCCGCAAAACACTAACCGTACAGTTCCATTTGTTGACAAATTTCGCAAGTAATGGTACCTGACATCAATATGTTTTGTCCTACGATGCATAACTGGATTCTTAGACAATTTGATTGCTGAACTACTGTCACACATGATATCGATGCACTCGCTGCTTAGAACATCTAGCTCCTTCAGAATTCCCTTAAGCCAAACACTATGACATGCACTTGCAGTGGCAGCTACATATTCAGCTTCTGTAGATGATAGTGTGACAATTCCCTGTTTCCTTGAACTCCAACATATTGCTGCTCCATTTAGAAGGAAAACATAGCCTGAAGTACTCTTCCTGTCGTCAATATCTCGTGCATAATCACTGTCTGTGTATCCCAAAAGATTTACATCCTTACTCCATTTGTAAAAGACTCCAACATCTAATGTGCCTTTTAAATATCTCAAAACCCTTTTAGCAATCAGCATATGTTCTTCTTTAGGATCAGCCATAAAACGAGAAATCAAGCAAACCACAAACATTAAGTCAGGACGAGTTACCGTAAGGTACATTAAGCATCCTACTAGTTGTTTGTATAATGTTGCATCGACACTTTTGCTACCTGACTTTGATAAGACAGTGCCAGGAACTATTGGATTCTTTACGGCATTGCAATTCGACATATTGAATCTTTCCAATACTTCCTTAGCGTACTTCTTTTGGCACAAATGAATTCCTTCTTCGTTTTGACAGACTTCAACTCCAAGGAAGAACTTCATTTTTCCTAAGTCTGTCATCTCAAACTTCTGTTGCATTGATAACTTGAAATATTTGCACATATTCTCATCATCTCCTGTGTAAATCAAATCATCAACATAGAGACATACCAGCAACAATTTTCCTCCAATTCTTTTCAAAAACAAGGTGTGATCATAATTACTCTTCTCAAATCCTTCCTCCTTGAAATAACTCTCGATTTTGCTGAACCAGGCCCTTGGTGCTTGTTTCAAACCGTAGAGAGCTTTCCTTAGTCGATAAACCTTGTTCTCTTCTCCCTCTTTGACAAAACCCTCTGGCTGATCAACATATACCTCCTCGTTTAATTCACCGTATAGAAAAGCACTTTTGACATCAAGTTGATAGATGCGCCATCCACGTTGAGCTGCTACTGCCACCAGAATTCTGATTGTGTCCCATCGAGCTACTGGTGCATAAACTTCATTATAATCTACTCCAGCTTTCTGCGAATATCCCTTAGCGACAAGTCTTGCTTTACATTTTTCTACTTTGCCTTCTTCATTCAGTTTCGTTTTAAAAACCCATTTGACACCTATCTTCTTTGCTTGATGCGGCAATGTCACAAGCTCCCATGTCTGATTTTTTTCAATAGCTTGAATTTCAAGCTTCATAGCCTCCTGCCATTTCTTTTCCTTTGCTGCTTCTTCAAAGTTCACAGGATCATCATTGGACATGTGAAAAGCTAACCCCTCCTCGATTTCTTCTTCAGATAGGTGTTCACCTGTTTCATAATCGCGCATCCAAACTGGCTCTCTCCTTTGTCTTGTTTGTTGTAGCAACTCTGGAGAAGATTCACCCATTTCTTGGATTTCTTCGAACCTGTCATTTGTTTCTTCATTTGAGACTCCTTCTCCATCAGTTTCTCCTTCTTCTGATTCTTCTGCAACAATATTATCATCGTCTCCCCAAACCAACACTTCCTGCTCTGCATTTTTTGTGCTTAAATTCCAGTCCCATTTTGCATCTTCTTCAAATATGACATCCCTGCTCACAATTACCTTGTCTGTTACTGGATCATACAGACGGTATGCCTTGGATTCATTACTAACTCCAAGTAAGACACATTTGAGACTTCGATCATCAAGTTTGGTTCTCTTCTGTTCAGGAATATGGACATGTGCAATTGAGCCAAATACTCTGAAGTATTCTACATTTGGTTTTATGCCCGACCACTTCTCCTCAGGAACCATGTTCTTGATTGCCTTTGTATAGCTGCGATTCAAAACATGAGCTGTCCATCTAGCTGCTTCTGGCCACAGCTTCTTTGGCATCTCTTTCTCAGATAAAAAACACCGTACCATGTTCATGATGGTTCGATTTCTTCTTTCTACAACTCCGTTTTGCTGGGGAGTGTAAGCAGCTGTCAGTTGTCGCTTGATCCCGTTATCTTTACAGAACTTGTTGAATTCATTCGAGGTAAATTCTCCTCCCCGGTCAGTTCTGAATCCTCGTATGGCTGTTTTTGCTTCATTTTCAACAAGATTTTTGAAGTTTTTGAATGTTTCAAAAGCTTCTGATTTATCTGCAAGAAAATAAATCCATGTCTTGCGAGAAAAATCATCTACAAGCACCAGCAAGTATTTCTTACCACTGTGAGAAGTTGGAGTGATGGGTCCACAAAGATCTCCATGAATTAATTCCAGCTTGTTTGATGCTCTCCATTTGCTTTTCTTTGGAAATTTCTGCCGTTGTTGCTTCCCTATATTGCAAACTGTGCAAACTTTGACAGCTTCCTTCATTTTGGGTAATCCTTCCACCATTTGTTTTTGCTGCATGATTTGAATAGATTTATTATTCAAATGCCCATACCTCTTGTGCCACAGAGCCTCCAAGTCTTCATCTTCAATTTTCAAACATTTGTCAGCCAATGGTTTCATCTTTGCATGAACTATGAACATGCGATTTGTCGTCATTTGTGTGTTCATTAACAAACCCCTCTGTTGATGATAGATTCTGCAGGTTCCTTCTTTGATTAATATCACCAAGCGCTTCTCCTGTAGCTGTCCTATGCTTAACAAATTGTTGGTGAGGTTGGGGACATAGTAAACATTTGTCACGATTTGTGTGATACCTTCAATTTCGAATCTGACACTGCCTCTTCCTTCAACTGCCATTTTTGAACTATTTCCCAACCTGACAGTGTGTTTGAAACTTTCGTCAAGCTCAACGAACCATGTTTTGTTCCCTGTCATATGATTTGAGCACCCGGAGTCAAGAAACCAAATGCCTTCTCCTTCAGTTTTTTTTGTGTACGCCATCAATAGCAGTTCTTCCTGTTCGTCAAATTCAGCATAATTGACAGTTTCTCTTTCTAAGCTCGGACATTCAAATTGGTAATGTCCTTGCTTTCCACATCGAAAACAATTGATGGCCGACCGGTTCACAAAAGATCTACCTCTTCCCCGTCCTCTAGAGTAACCTCTTCCTCTCTGGAATGTCCCTCTGCCTCTTCCTTGGCCATACTTTGATACATTCTCCACCTGCAGAACCTGCTCTTCACTCCTCTTATCAATCACCTTTTGTTCATGTACAAGCAAGGATGCTTGTAATTCATCAACTGTTAATTTGTCAATGTCCTTGGATTCTTCAATTGAACATACTACGAAATTGAATTTATCAGTAAGACTTCGAAGTATTTTCTCAACAATTTTGACATCCGGCATATCTTCTCCGCAATTCCTCATGTCATTTGCAATAGACATAACCCTTGCAAAATACTCAGAAACACCTTCTCCTGCTTTCATCTCCAAAGTTTCGAATGTTCTGCGAAGTCGTTGTAGCTGGGCTCGCTTAACTCTAGCATTTCCTTGATATTTGATTTTCATTGAATCCCACAATTGCTTGGCAGTATCCTTTTGAATGATGGTTTTCAGAATACTCTTATCAATGGATTGAAAGAGATAATTCTTTGCTTTGAGATCTTTGATCCTTGCTTCGTCGATTGCCTTTTGCTGGGCTGCATTTAGTGCTTCGTTTCCTTTTGGTTCCTCGAAACCAGATTGAATTACACTCCAATATTCTTTAGAACGCAGGAGATTTTCCATGACCAAACTCCAATGCTCGTAGTCTCCATCGAATTTAGGAACACAAGGTGTAGCAAAGCTTCCTGAATCACTTGCCATTTGCTTAGTGTTTTTCCTCTCAAACACTCAATTTGTGTAATTCTTTTCTCAGATCCTTACTGGCTCTGATACCAAATGAAGGAACTAATTGGATTTTATTGAATAATAACTCTGGCTTTTATAGAGCCTTACAAAAAAAGGATAACAAACNAATTATATCCTTCATATTAATGGAACTGTTATAAAAATATATAAAAACTCTCTAAAATAACATTATATATACAAATGCCTATGAAAAAAAAATACTAACATAATCCATTAAAATTTACAATCTTGCTCATTTATAAGACTCACGAATTATCACCTCTGCTACCACTTCATCCAATAACACAACAAAATTATCAACTCAACTACCATATTTCTAACCCACCCTATCTCCATGTAAGAAATACCTCAAGCAAATATATATATATATATATATATATATATATATATATATATATATATATATATANTCAATGGATTGAAAGAGATAATTCTTTGCTTTGAGATCTTTGATCCTTGCTTCGTCGATTGCCTTTTGCTGGGCTGCATTTAGTGCTTCGTTTCCTTTTGGTTCCTCGAAACCAGATTGAATTACACTCCAATATTCTTTAGAACGCAGGAGATTTTCCATGACCAAACTCCAATGCTCGTAGTCTCCATCGAATTTAGGAACACAAGGTGTAGCAAAGCTTCCTGAATCACTTGCCATTTGCTTAGTGTTTTTCCTCTCAAACACTCAATTTGTGTAATTCTTTTCTCAGATCCTTACTGGCTCTGATACCAAATGAAGGAACTAATTGCTTTTTATTGAATAATAACTCTGGCTTTTATAGAGCCTTACAAAAAAAGGATAACAAACAAAACAGAATTAAACTCCTACAAATTAGGTACTTTAAAACCACTAGGAAACTACTACCTATTTATTTGCTATAACGTTGAAGACCAAATCAGAAGCCTGTTAATTTGTTAAAACGTTATAGACCAAGTCAGAAACTCCAACAATTAGGAGGCATACACACATTGTTTTTCTCACCAAGATGGTTTCCAGGAGGAACAAAACCATTATCAATCAAAGGATCAGAAGAATTTATCAAATCTGGGCCATTCAAAGAATTCGGTGGGTACTTGAATAAGGAAGCAAAATTCCTTATGATATCAGGTGGTTTGAGTGGAATTTGACGTGGATTAGCATCAGAATTCATGTTAAACAATCAAAAACAGCAACAATCTGAAGGATGAAAAAGAATTTCAACCAAAAATCAAAGGATTTTAGAAACCAAGAACTACCCCCGTCAATTCACATAAACAAGCCAAGATTTTTAGTCTCGTTTTTTAAATTAATCTAAAAGATTGTTCAAATTCAACTCGTATCGAACCTGAATAATTCAACTCAATTATTAATCTTAAGAGAGAGAGAGAGATCAGGCGATGGGTCCTTGCTTTTAATTATAAGGGTTATCCCTGCAATAAACGTGCCTACTTATATGGATGCAAATTGACATAAAAAGTAATAAAAGCATGTTCCAACTAAACAAAGGTTGAGATTGGACATCACTTTTTTTTAGGAGGAGAGAGTTTGAAGTATAACTTTGCACGCGATTTCGAGAGTTTTCCGAATTATACGAACTATTTAATTTATACCTCACAAAAAAATTAATTGATTTTGTAGATTTGGTTTCTTAAATTCATAACAAAAAAATATGAAAATTAAAGGGCTAATTTCGGGAAAAAAAATCACAAACTTTATCGCTTATTTCAATCTTAGCGAAACCTTTAATTTTTTGCAATTCCATGCATGCACTTTAAAAAATGTAACCATTTTTCGTTAAACTTTTGTACTGGTTATGAAAAAATCACATTCTTTATGATTTGTTTCAATTTAGCATGTTATTACATTTTTCATTAAATTTTCATTTATAATTGTTATTTTAAGAGCAAATGAAGATTGAGCTAAATTTCTTTTTTTCATATTAAAGTAGGGTATTAGTGATGACCCGTGTCTAAAGGTACTATACAATTAAAAAAATATTACTATTGATCCTCGACACTCACTCAATTGAAAGTCTAAACTGCATCCTTAGCATGTCCGCATTTTTGCGTACATGTTCAAATGTCAACTTCATGAGATTTACAAACCTATGTCATTAAAAGAAATGGTTGTGCCTAAAAATCACGATCTTATTCTAAACAAAAATATATCAACTTGTATAAATAATTAATACATAACACTAAGTACACAATCCATCTTTTATAAAATACAAATTATACAAATATATTGCGAACCCCACATGTCGTTCTTTTATGTTTAATTGCACCAATCCAATTAATTTATGTTTCCTATTCTAAATCTAGATCCACAAATTAATATGTGTTGTCTATACAAAAGACCAAGCAAAATGGATGTGATAAAAAAACAATGCTCTTTTTATGCATCTAAAGCAATTGAAACTTATTTTTTCGTGCATGAACAACTAAGAAGATCAACTGCACTATATGAAAGCTTGAAAAAGTGACGGCCCAAAAATAAAATTGTGTGGTACTAGCTATTTTCTCAAAAATTGTGAAAGGGTCCATAAATTTTTTCAGTCCCATGGAACTTCTATCACACAATAAAATGAAATGAACTATTTCTAAATTAATGTCTATTCCAATAAACCAACAAAAATTACATTACAATTACATAAAAATTACCACCAATGAGAAAGGTTTTACCTTCACAACCTCTATAATAATCTCTGGCTGCACAACATTAACTGAATTAATAATTTACTCAGTGTTAATTGTTCCCAAAAAATAGAGTCAATCCTAAATCTCAAATGCATGAAGGAGATAAAATTTTCATGCAAATTAATTAGGGGGAATGAATGAGTCAATTTTGAAAAAATTTACTAGGGAAAATGCTTGAGGATTATTAATTGGGTGCAATTGCCAAACAAAATTATTTTTAGTATTAACCAAACCAAATATTAAAATTATGCACTATTACTTCAAGATTTGTCTATAACACGTTGCTTTTTAAACAAATGTAGTAAAAGAGAAAAAATATGTTATGTTCCAAAGTAATGTAAACTAAAGTTAAAAAAAAATGAAACTACATTTCTTTTGAGTATTTCATCCAACAAATTACATGGATCAACTAAAAGGGTTGATTTTACCTACATGTATGGTAAAAAAAAAAATCCATGCAAATAAGTTCAGGGTAAAATATATTTTTAATCCTCAAAGTATTTATGTAGTATCTGTTTGGTCATCAATCTTCTAATTGTATCTATTTAGTCCCTAAGGTTTCTAATTTGTATGTAAGTGGTCCAATCTCAAACATAGTCAAAATATTGTTGACGGTTCTGGTCACGTGTCAATCACGTGATTTCTAATTTTGTGTCTATTTGATTCATAAAATTCTTAATTTGTATGTATTTAGTCTCTAAAGTGTTTATTTTGTGTATATTTGATCTCACGTGGTCGGCGCATGACCAGAGTCGTTAACGAATTTTTTACGCACGGATAGGACTGGACTACGAAAATACAAATTAGAAACCTTTGGGATCAAATAGACATGATTAAAAGATTAGGGATCAAATAGATACTACAAGCAAAATTTGAGGACTAAAAGTGCATTTTTCCCTAAATTCAAACATCTTACTCTCTTTAGGCCATTTTTATGCAAATTAATGGATGCATCGTATGTTACACGTGACTTATGTTGAAGTATAATTTTTATTTGAATGGTTTAAGATTTATACTCTTCAAGTATGTGTCATGCTTCAACGTGGTTCTTGAAATTCCAATTGAAACAATTAAATCCTCAATGCTTTAATTGATTTTAATACCATAGCAATATTTTTTATTTTTTAATTTTTGATATTTTAAATTTAAAAGAAAAAATTTGTTGTTGAATTGGATCTCGACATGATGTCATATATATATATATATATATATATATATATATATATAT
>CAUOFW020002280.1:1333430-1346233 GCA_963454935.2 Ilex paraguariensis
CAAATATATATATATATATATATATATATATATATATATATATATATATATATATATATATTAACAGAATATAATTAAATTCACAATCTTTAAATGGTAAATAAAGTCAATCAAATTTTGCTCATTTATAAACTCATGAATTTATCATCACTATCACCATTCAACCCCAAATGACACAATATAATTATAAATTTAATCACTAAATATTCAATCCTCCGCATGTAAATATACACAAAAATACACTCACACATTTCTTTTTTAGTTACTAACAAACTCTTATAGCCAATAATTACTTTATTAAAAATACAATAATTTAAGTTTTCAAGGTAAAATAATAATATTTTAAAGTTTAATTAAAAAATAGGGAAAAAAAACTAAAAATCATGGATATTCCCTGAGTTTTTGAAATATTACACGAACACCTCATGATATTTTATAAATAACAAGGAGACCCCCTGAGGTTTGTTATTCATTGCATGGAGACTCCCTCTGTCTCTCTTTCGTCAATGTTGCAAATAAAAATTGATAATTTTATCCTAAAAAATTTTATTATTTTTATATTTGTCCTTCTCCAAATTTAGTACCAAAAAAATTAAAAATTTATTAAAATAAAACAAAATTTGTTTTAATACTCAAAAAATTCATATAATTTAGTACTCCAAAAAATTGATTAAATAAATTTTAATATTAATTTGATATTCGATAAAGTTGAATATAAATTAGAGAAAATATTATCTAAGGTTCATTTTATGTTAAATATTATTTGGTGTTTATAGTCAATATGTTATTTTTTATTTACATTCACTGTTATTTACAAATTAAGAAGCAAATGACAAAATACATACGGTCAGATATATAAAATTTTTGAATTAGTTTCAAGGAATAAATAATTGGATGACATGTAATTTCAAATATTTTATGAAGTAAATAATAACAAAAACAACACGAGAAAAAAAAAAGATAATAGTATGAGAGAGAGAGAGAGAGAGAGAGAGAGAGAGAGAGTGTGTGTGTAAGACAAATAGATAGATAGATAAAAAGAATTATATGAGAGACTTAAAGTTGTAAAAAGAATTAAAGTCTAATTCGGACCATCAGATCAAAACGATCTAAATCGCAAAAAGTTAAAGACAAATAATCTAGTTAATTTATTATATAGATATAGAGAGAGAGGAGATAAGATAGTGTATTTAAAAAGTCTAAAAGATAAGAGAGAGAGAAAAAGTTATATGAGAGATAGGAGTATTAGAATTAAGTTCAATTATGACCGTCAGATCAATATTTATGAGATAATTTGAACTGTCTTTTATGTTGGGATTACGTTGTCCATTGTCAGTTGGATATGCTTATGTTTTGTCTCAAAACAATCTAGACCTCTCTTTGTCTCTGGATTCAAACTCAGCTCTACTTTATTATATTTATAAACTAGTCATTGCCCGTGCTTAAAGGCACTATGTTACTTATAAAATTTCAACACACAACGATAGGATATTTGAATAATTTCAATACATAGTGATTAGATTGGTTTTGAACATTTTTTGTTGGTGCAATTGGTATCTTATTTTTTTTGTATTGGTAACCTTTTTTTTTAATTGATGATTAGCTTGGGCTTTGGATTTTTTTTTTTTATTTTCTGAGAACTATAGGTTTTCATACAGTAGTGATTTATTTTTAGAATGAATAATAAATTAATGATTTTATTTATGAATTATAAAGACAATTTAAATTTCATTGATTGATAAGAAGTAAGAAGTAAACATCAACCACCGTTACTAAGATGCTTGATAAGAAGATCTACTTACAGAGTATTCTAGGGGTGAATCAATTTGTAATAAAAATGATGAAAAATTATATAGTAAGTATATAATGGTTTTTAATAAAATATTATACCAAAAATTTTGAAAAAATCGATAAACCAAATAACTTACATGTTAAAAAATTGTGACATTATCCATTTGGGTGCTGATTTTTGTGTTGTAGTGATGGTGTATATGAGGTTATTGGGGTCAAACGTAAATTGACAAACCTTGAAAAAATAAGTACTAAACTTAAAAATATTATGTATTTTATGTGTTTAATA
The DNA here is from genome assembly GCA_963454935.2 of Ilex paraguariensis. Lineage (NCBI taxonomy): Eukaryota > Viridiplantae > Streptophyta > Magnoliopsida > Aquifoliales > Aquifoliaceae > Ilex > Ilex paraguariensis. The sequence continues at coordinate 1,335,511 of CAUOFW020002280.1, forward strand.
GAAATATTTTTAATTTTATGCAAAGTTTTATCGTAAAATTATAAATTAAACAAAACCAACCTAAATCAAGGTACAAACAATATACTTTTAACATATAACATTTAACAACAATCAGTTAATAACAATATATCCACAACTAAACCACACGAACATTAAAAATTAAAAACAACAAACTATTGTCAAAGCATACACTACTAAACTAACACGAAAAAATAATCAATATTCATAAGTACACATAAATGTTAAACATTTTCTAATTGCACAGTTATAAAAATCAAACATAAAATATTTGATAACTACCCAGTTATAAAAATTGAACAAAAAAAATAATCAACATGAAATAATGAGATGCTTTGCCATTAACAAAATTTGTAATAGATATTCTTTTAACTAATCATTTATGACAATCAACAATTTGTTTTGTTCACTTTCAATAGAAATTAAAATTTTGAAAACTTTAAGTTTTCATGTAATTCTGAGCAAAGTGGTGATTAAGTATGAATAATAGTTCGAAGGTTTTACTTATGTATTGGATATTTGTATTTTTTGTGTTGTGTGAAAGTGGTGATGACAATTAGATTGATTTTGAAATTTTTTTTTGTTTTTTATTAGTGATTAAATTGGACTTTGAGAACTACAGGTTTTTATATAGTAGTGATTTATTTTTGGTATGAATAATAACTTTATGATTTTATTTATGGATCGTATATTTATATTTTTTATTTATGTGGAAGTGGTGATGGCGATTAGATTGGTTTTGAATCTAACTACTTTATTATATATATATATATATATATATATAAAATAAAGTAGCTAGATTTCTTTGTCTTTAGCTTTTCGTGGTTCAGATCGCTTGACGATTATTGATCTGACGGTTCTTATGCCAAATTTTTCTAAGACTCCTATCGCTCATCTAACTCTCTTAATATCTATCTTATACTCTCTCTCTCTCATATTATTATTATTATTATTATTATTTTGTTTTCCAAGTGTTATTTTTTTATAATTTACTCCATAAAACATATGAAAATAAATGTTATGCAATTATTTATTCCATAAAATTAATTCAAAATTTTATATATCTGACAACATGTATTTGTCACTTGTTTCTTAATTTGTAAATAACACTTAATGTAAATAAAAAATAGCACACATTTTTCACGACTTGAGGACTTTTTTTATCTAAGTTTCACATTTTTTGCCTGAAATTAGTTCTTAATTGATTCAGGGCCTAAAATCTTCTAAAATTCTCATTGATAATGGTTTTTATATAGATTATTTTTTAGTTTTTTTTAAATGTTTCCTCTATTTGTTATAATTTTGGTACTAAATTTTTTAAAAAAATTTGAACTATCAATTTTTCAAAATTTTGTCAACTTTTTAATTTACTTTCACTTATTTTTATGTGAACCAGAGATTTTTGAGTTTAACAAGTGGAGATGAACGATTCTCTTAAAAAAAAAGTGAGGGTGAACTATTAGTTTGATTTAAGTATATGTGGTCGAATCTTGACCAAAGAAAATTTATCAAATGATATAGTAAGAGAGAATACGCTATGGTATGAAAAAATCTGTATTTAAATTTTATGAGTTAAAATACAAATTTTTATGTTTATATACAACAAAAAAATTATAATTTAAGGTCAATTTCATGTTGGTTTAAGCAATAACAAATAATATTCAACACGAAATGAACCTTAAATTGTAAATTAATATTTTTATAAAAAATTGACATTTATTTTGTCCAATTTATATTCAAATTTGTCGAATTAATATCAAATTAATTTTTATTGTTATAAAATTCATATTAAAATTCATTTAATCAATTTTTTGTGTACTAAGTCAAATCTTATTTTATTTTATTAAATTTTTAATTTTTTTGGGTACTAAAGTTGGAGAAAGGCAATTATAAAAACAATAATTTTTTGGGGGGAGGGGGATAAAATCTTCACTTTTTGTTAGTAATATTGAAAGAAGGGAGACAAAGAGGGTATCTGTGTAATAAATTTTAAACTTCAGGGATCTCCGTGTTATTTATAAAATATCAGGGGATGTCCGCATAATATTGTCAAAACTCAGAGAAGTTCGTATTTTTTACCCTATTTTTTAATTAGATATTAATTTATAATTATTTTATCATAAAAAATTTAATTATTATATTTCTAATAAAAATAGTTATTGGCTATGAAGGTTTGTTGGTAGCCAAAAAATAAATGTGTGAGAGTATGTTTCTATGTATATTTATATGTAGAGGATTGAAAATTTGGTAAATAAATTATTAATTTTATTGTGTCATTTGGGACTGAATAGTGATAGTAGTGATAAATTCATGATTTTTATAAATAAGTAAAATTTGATTGATTTTATTTATCGATTAAAGATTGTGAATTTAATTGCGTTATTATAGTTTTTTTTTTTTGCTTGAGATATTTATTACATGGGGATATGGTGGATTGAAAATATGATAATTCTATTTATAATTATATTCTATTATTGGATTGAGAATGGGTAAAGGTGATAAATTCATGAGTCTTATAAATTAGTAAAATTTTATTTATTACTTAAATATTGTAAAATTCAATGAATTATCTTAGTATTTGTTTTTTTTTTCCGAAGGCATTTGTATATATAGTGTTGTTTTGAAGAGTTTTATATATTTTTACGATAGTGCTATTAATATGGAGGATATGATCGGCGAAATGTTTCAAGTTATTTTAAAAGAAGAATTTGTATGAATATTTTTAAGCCATTTTTTTTGAATTTGGACAATTGTGTAAGAATTTTTTATTTGTTATATAGTGCCTTCAACTACGGATAATGACTATTATATATATAGAAAGAGAGAAAGGGAGAGAGGAGATGAGATAGTGTGTTTAAATGCCTAAGAGATAAGAGAGAGAGAGAGAGAGTAATATGAGAAATAAGAGTGTTATAGTTAAGTGCAATTATAATCGTCATATCATAATTTTTGAGATGATCTGAACCGTCTTTTATATTGAGATTATATTATTCGTTGGATGTGTTTATGTTTTGTCTCAAAAACCCGTGCCTGAAGGCACTCAGCAACTCAAAAAACCTCGATCACCGGTTATGCAATATAAATATTTCAAAAATACTTAATTTTTTTATTATTTTCTTTAGTTACAAAAATCAAAATTAATTTAAAAACACGACCCCTAAAAAATATCAATTTGTACATTATTTATATATTTAATCATTATACTTAAAATTTTTTTTTTTTTTTGTAGGAGTCGATATTGACATGTGTGTGTTGGCGGGTGTATAGAGAGAGAGTTACATGAGAGATGTGATAAACTTATGAGAAATGAGAATATAATACAAAGAAGGATTAGGGTATTAATGGGTATTAGATGTATTATGTTATTATTAGATATATATAGTCGTCCAAGCCAAACTCTCGAAAGATAGAGTTATATGAGAGATGAGAGTGTGTGCAAGAGAAAGAGATGTAAAAGAAATAAAAATTTAATTATAATCATATAGATATAGATATAAATAAATAAATATAGGATGACATACTTGGACAGAACTACACAGGGGCGAGGGTGGACACGGGCCCATCCTCATTTTTTTTAAAAAAATATGATATATATATATATATTCTAAAAGTTATACACATATATATAATTATTTAACTTTTTTATTATACTATGACTTTCTTCAGATGACCATCATTTTATTATGAAATTTTGTAAGTGAAAGTGCTTTCAATTGATCTTCATTTGATTTTGTTTTTTTACGAAAAATTATCTTTTATTTTTATTCGAGTATTGATTATAGTCTTTATTATGTGCGAATTGATTTTTAATTTTTTTACTATGTCTCTTAGATTTTAGTTTAATAGTTTTATTATACTAATATTTTAGTGATAATGTTTAAACCATCGTTTATTAAATAAATTTAATAAATTGTTAGTGAATAATTGATATTTTTTAATTATCAAAATGACAATTAGCTTCACTTTTTACATTGGTGATAATTAGTCAATTTTTTATACATATATAATATTTGGGTAGGATGAGATTAGATGAATTTTGATGATATCTAAATCGTATATTTAAATTTCAATTAAATTTTAGTTGCTTTTCTCTATTTTTTTTTTAAATTGAGAGTATTAATTTTAATTTAGAAAATTTAAAATTACCTCTATATTGTTAGTGTAGATAGATATATATAGATATACAACTGTCTAAGTCAAACTTTTCAATAGTTTAAATGAGGATGATGAGAGATAAAAAGAATGTAATAGAGTCTTAGTCAATCTCTCCAATGTTTTGAATGGAGATGAGGAGAGATAAAAGGAACATAGTTGAGTATTGTTGGAGTGTAGATTAATTAGGATCGTCAAATCCATAATACTGAATCGATCTAAACTATCTTTTATGTTGGGATTACGTTGTATGTTGAATGTGTTTATGTATTGTCTCAAAACGATCTAGACCTTTTTTTATCTTTTAGATTCAAATTTTGTTCTACTTTATTATATATACTAGTAATTGTCCGTGTCTGAAGACACAGAATAACAAAAAAAAATTGTGGTTAATTAAAAGACATACCAAATCAAAATAATTTGTGTAACACATAAAACTAATTGTTCAACAATACTACTACCAACAATATATTACATATAGTTATGACTATATACGTGAATATCAAGCCAAAATAATTGGTTTAACACATAAAATCTCAGTAGTTAATATAAACTAACTTTTATCTTTAAAAAAATTTCGATAGAGTTCTCCTTGAAAACATGATCTAATTGACAATATTAACATGTGTGTACAACTCATAATCAAATCTTTCTGTAAATAAACACTACCTTAAATCAATAACCTTATCACATCACGTTAATATCGCTATTACCATTGTTTATTAACTTCTGCAATTTAATAATCCAAAACATCTAATACAAAATGAATAAGATACAAATTATAAACTAAACTAAGACTAATATCAATAATTAAATACATTCACTCTTCTCGTAGAAGCCAAATAACCTGTAAAATTAATATATTGTGCCTCCTAGTTAGTTGTCATGCCTAAAGGTACTTTATAATATAAAAAAAAATCATTAATTAAAATCCAATAATTATTAATTAAAATCATTAATTAGTTGAGAAGGTTGATTTTTAATTTGGGAAGTTTGAAATCACCTCTATCTTATTAGTATACATGAGATAGAGAGAGAAAGAGAGGTAAATAAGAGATAGGAGTCCTAAAAAATTTTGGCATAAGGACCGTCGGATTAATAATCGTCAAGTTATCTGAGCCGCAAAAAATTAAAGATAAAAAAATTTAGCTACTGTATTATATATATATACACACAGAGAGAGAGGGAGAGAGAGAAAGAGGATATGAGATAGTGTTTTTAAAACTTCTAAGAGATAATATAGAGAGAAAGAGAGAGTTACATGAAAAATAAGAGTGTTAGAGTTAAATCTAATTATAATCGTCAGATGAGTATTTATGAGATGATCTGAACTGTCTTTTATGTTCGAATTACGCTGTCTGTTGTCTGTTGGATATGTTTATATTTTGTTTCAAAACGATCTGAACCTCTCTTTGTCTCTAGATTCAAACTCAGCTCTACTTTATTATATACTAATCATAACCCGTGCCTGAAGACACGATAAAATATAAAATTCGAAAGTCTAAAAAATTGATCCCATTATATTAATTTTTTTCAAAATATATTAACTACAAATTAATTAAATATTAAATGATTAAATATATGATAGAAATAAGTGATGCGATTTGACGTTTGAGTCTGACAAAGAGATAATGGGTGAGATAAGTGATTAATGATGGTTTTTAGAGAGAAAATATGACTGAGATAAAATTTGAACACACTCCTATTTTATTTTATATATATATATATATAAGTCTACTTTAAACAAAACAGAAATCTTGGCCCACATCAGTCACACCACTCATTTCATTTCCTTCTTCATTTGATTGTAGCATAAAGGAGAGAAAAACGTGCTTACCTACATGGATGCAAATTGACATAAAAAAAGTACTAAAAGCATGAGTCCAACTACTGAAAGGTTCTTTTCAAAAAACAAAAAAAAAAAAAAAACAACTGAAAGGTTGAGATCGAACAAAATTTTTTTTTTTTTTTTGGGAGGAGAGAGGTTGGAGTATACCTTTGCATGCGATTTCGAGAGTTTTTTGAATTATACGAACCATTTAATTTATACCTCACAAACAAAATTAATTGATTTTGTAGATTTGGTTTCTTAAATTTATAACAAAAAATTATGTAAATTAAAGGGCTAATTATGGAAACAAAATCACAAACTTTAGCGCTTATTTCAATTTTAGCCAAACTTTTTAATTTTAACAATTCCATGCAACGATGCATGCACTTTAAAAAATCTAACAATTGTAGCATACGTTATGTTCCGTCCACATTTTTCATTAAATTTTTGTTTTGGTTACGAAAAATCACATTTATGATTTGTTTCAATTTATCATGTTATTTTACCATTGGATTGATTTGGAATTGATCTAAAGCATCCTTTTGATTTATGAGGGTATATTTTCAATTTGGAACGTGTAATATAATATAAACTAGTTATTGTTTGTGCCTGAAGGTACAAAGTAATAAAAAATGATAAACAATAAACATATTTGTGTTCATATTCAAAATCAAATCACAAATATAGAAAAGAGATAAATAAATTTAAGTATCGGTTTGTATTGGGAGTGAGAGGTGGTGGACGACAGTGGTAGTGGCGGTGGGGGTGGTGGTGATGGTCGCAGCGCCAGTGATGGTGGTGGAGGCGGCGATGGAGGAGGTGATGGTGACGACAACGGTGGTGGCGGCAGCGTTGGCGCTGGTGGTGGTGGGGGCGACGACGATGGCGGTAGTGGTAGTGGTAGAGGTAGTGGTGGGACGGTTTCAAATACTATTTTTTTTTAAAGTATTTATAAGAAATAATTTTTAAAAATATTTTTAAAAAGTTATTCCAAACATATCTTTAGGGGCCTATTTTTCCTATTAAATTTAAAGTGTTAATATTAACCGTTAGATTAACTTTAAAGTAAAATTTAAAGCGATTTCAACCGCGAATAATAAAAGTCATTTGATTTATCTGTTAAGATTTAAATTATAAAATATTTTATTATATATATATTTAATATTTTTAATTATTTTATTCATAGACAAAAGTTACTCATATGTCGTAGAAGGATAGCAAATATTCACAAAATAGACGTCTATTTGCTTAATGGTTATGAATTTTTCCCCTCTTGGATTAAAATTGATTATGTTTTGCATCTAGATAATATAACACACACCTCCCTTCCAATTTTTTTTTTTTTTTTTGATTATGTATCATTTACTTTACCACGTTAACTTTAAGTCAAAAACTAACGAATATCATGTTGTCTAACCAATTCATAGAGTTGATCATTTGCTTAGATCATGGTTTTATTTTGATTAAATAAATTTTTAATATCTTGGTTGCATGGTTTTCATTTTCGGCATTCAATTAAGCTTATTTGCCTTTTCTTTGACCCCACATCATTTTATTTTTTATTTTTTAAAAAAAGAGTTATTTATTCATCTCAACGTGTAGTTTTCTGAATCCATTCATCATTGATTCAATGTCTACTATGTTATTTGTATAAGATTGTTTATATATTAAAAGGCACTATTTATATGTTGATACACAATTGTCTTTTTACTTATTTATTATAATTTATATACTTATATACATATACCAAAAATAAATGAAGGAAACTAACATTGTCCCATTTCCAAACAAGAATGGCGATCGCCATTTTAAAAACCAGAATCACTATTTAACGGTTACACATGGCACGCGCCGAGCATGCCTGTATCATTATTTAGTATCGACATTTTATAACAGAATAACAGGGAAAAATATCAAATTCCACACCTAAAATCCTATTACAAGGACTTTATTATTAGATCAAAGTTAAAATGCATAACATGAAATGAGGGTGTTCATCAAATCGTGCAACTTTAATAGCTTAATTTTCACTACGACGAACCTCCTTGATGAGCATATCAAAATTGATATAAGATGACCCCCCAACATCAGTAGCTCTTTCTGCCTTTTGTTTCCATTCTTGAGCATTCATCCTCATTTGCTTACCTTTCTCTCATTTCATCATTTCCCTAACCAGCGATGAATAAATGGATAAATGCTTGGAAAATTGAATTTAGATACGACAGCTTGTAAGGCTTCTTGCTCAAGTTCCTCAAAGATGTTGAAAATTATGGCACGAGATTTTAGACAATCCTCAGCTTCTGCTTTCATAAAATGGAACATGATTTCCTTGGGATTGGTTGTTTGGAAAAAGTTTGGAAGGTCCCTCAGGCGTATATTGGCCATGCCAGTGACCCAATCAACAGGGGTATCAAGAGTTCCATCAGTCAGATAGTCGTCGTCTGCAAATCGGATTAATTTGTTCCAAGAAAAAGATTACCGGATAAAATGAAAATGAACATACAACAACCAAAGAACCTTGGATAGAACCCAAAGAGAAAAGTCTTAAGAAAATTATGGTTCAAAGTCGCCCCATTTATTGGGAACCATAATTTTAACAAAATTCGGGTAGAGTCTCCTTTTTATGGGAAGCTCTACCCAAAACTCAACCTATGCAATCATATAATAACAAGACCCATCCGAGGTCCAATATTCAACAATGACCACACCGGGTCCAATTATAAGTAAACATTGACCACACCGAGTCCAATTATCCATATTTATATTAAAACATGCAAGGTTAGTTTAACAATAGTCTATATAAGTTCTATTACAATTATTTGCAAAAGATTACATTATTTTCACAAATGTTTTACATTAACACAAAATAAAGTCACATTCGGCTTTCTTCAAACATGAGGGTCCAAATTGGAGCCATCCACCTATTTATCTCTCCCACCTAAAATATTTTCCCGTATAGAGTATCAAAAATGGTTATGGAGGGCACTATTCCACATTAGTCATCGTGTATCAAAACGGTACTAGGCATCCGATACACACATTTTTCTATATTTACGATTCAAAACATTTTGAAAAAAACAGAAAAAACCTAGAAAAAATTAAAGAATATAGTGATAACATTGTATTTTCGAGATGACATCATTTAGGTGTCGTTTGGTAGCACAGTGTTTGTATTTTTTTTGGCTTTTGTTTTCAATTTTTCCTAAAACAAAAATAAAAACATATTTGGAGGGTATTTTCATTTTTTTTTTTTGCCAATCTGTTTCGTAAATAATCCCAAATTTTAGAAACAAGGATTTTGATGCTTTTAAAAATAGGCTAAAAACGAAACACGCGCCCTTCAAATCAGTTAATGGGGTATACCCTTCGAATCCCATTAACAGCAAAACAGGGAGTGTTTTTTGTTCCAACTATAAAAGAATGTTTACCCCTTTATTGCCTCCACTTTCTCGGTTGTCTCTCTCTCCGCCAGTGATAAACGCAGACATAAAACGCCACCGCCAAATGCTGCGAAGGAGCACTCGGATCCAGAAGCCAGCACTCCATCTCCAATGTCAGATTTCACTCCATCTTCATCGAGCTCTCTCTATACCTCCAAGCCCTAGATCTATGTATATACATATTGTCTGTATATATATACATATATAGCCCTAGATCTATGCATCTATTGTTATATTTTGTTAGACAAAAGTTGAGTAAGGTGTTTTGGTGAATGCTCCCCATTTGGTTATGATGATTGTGCTGCTGTGAAATGCTGAAGGGAATGGAATCTGGGCGACTGCCTGGTCTATGCTAAGACAAGTTTGCTGCGATTGAAGATGCATTTTCTAGCTTTGGGAATTAAATTCTTTGATTCTTTTATTGTTTTTGGAATTTGAATATTGTTAAAGGTAAGGTTGTTTGCCTTTTCTTTCATTGTAAACAATTTTAAAGAAGTGAAATAAAGTGTTGATTTGAAAGATGAAAAAAAATTGTTATATTTGGTTAGATTTATGTGTGAATATATGTTTGAGTGTGTATGTATGTGTGTGTGAGAGAGAGAAAGAGAGGGGGATGGGTTTCAGGATGTTGGAGTGAGTTTAAGGGGGTTTGGTGAGTGGGTGGGTGGTAGGGTTTCGGGGGTGTTGAGTGGTTGTTGGTGGGGGTGGGTTTTCGATGGGGTTGGGTCGATGGGGTTGGGTGGTTATTGCTGGTGGGTTTAGGTAGTATTGAGTGGTGGATTTTGGATAAAATATCAAACATACTTTTTATTTTTATTTTTATAACTTTTTAAATGTAAATGATTATCAAAAATATTTTTTATTTTTTATCTTAAAAAAATAAAAATTAATTTTATTTTTTAATATAAAAACAAAAACGTTATTAAATGTACCTATACTCTTATGCAAATTTAGCTAAATAGAAGTTATTGGTATTACCAGGCTTGTCTACAGTATAAAATTAACAGATTAGTAATTAATATACATAGACTTCAAACATAAGCAAAATATATTTAATTGAATCAAATATATTTAAATTTAAATTTTAGCTTAGAGGCCTATTTTTTTTTATTAAATTAAGGATATTAATATTAGTCGTTAGATTAATTTTAAATTAAAATTTAAAGCTATCTTAATCGTGAATAATAAAAATTATTTTATTTATCTTTTGAGATTTAAATTATTAGTTATTTTATTATATATATATATATATATATATATATATATATATATATATATATAT
>CAUOFW020002280.1:1346863-1364154 GCA_963454935.2 Ilex paraguariensis
ATATATATATATATATATATATATATATATATATATATATAGAATGAAACTGAAGAGATAAAGGGAAAGAAATGATGACAAAAGCGGCAGAGGAGGGAAGTAGGGTAGTGTGTGAGCGGAGCAATGTTATTTGGACTTTATCAAATAATTATATTGAATTAATTTCTCTTAAATCTATAAATTAAATCTAAATAATATTTTTTGTGCGGGAGTGGTGGAGCTGGCGGAGAATAATGAGGGAGCTTGGGAATAAATTAAAGAAACAGCAAAAGAAATAATATAAATTTTTGTGGTGCTTATTTGATGAGAGCAGGTGGTGTGGTGGGGGGATGTTTTCAAGTGATGAAATCATCTCTAATTGGTATGCCAAAATGTCATGTGGAGGCTCTGATGATTCTTTTAACATGTAAGACTTCTTTAATCGATATGTCAATTGCGGACTAGACAAAAATAAATTTCACATATCTCAATAGATATGTCAAATCTTTTTAATGTAATATTTTATGGAGTTGTGTTTGGTGTTTTAATGCAATTTATGTAATAACATATAATTTGGTAAGAATAAATATATTAAATTAATATAAGAAAAGATATTTAAAAATAAAAATTAGATAAAATAAATTATTTTGACATATTAATTGGAGTGCAAGATGAAAATGTCAAATAGTCACGTAACTCTTCAAATTTAAATTTAATATATAATATTTAACATCTCTCTTAAAGATACTCTTATTTCTCATTTCATCTGCATTTGAATTTCATTTGCATTGGAATTTCATTTCTAATTTCAAGTGTATTTTAGGTTTGAGTTTAAAAACGGATCTCCTTTGATTTGGATTTTAAAAATGGTTTCACTTTTATTTGGTATGAGTATAAGTCTAGTATTGTAGAAACATTTTAGACAATTTTTATTCAAATTAAATTTGAATACAAAAAAAGGTAAGGATCAGAGATACTCTTACAATGTCATATATATATATATTAGTTATTGTTTGTACTTAAAGGCACAAAATAATAAAATAATAAATAATAAATATATTTGTATTCATATTTAAAATTAAATCACAAACATATAGAAGAGATAAATGAATTTAAGCATCAGTTTATAGTGGATGTGAGAGGTGGTGGGCGACAGTGGTGATGATAGGAGACGATAATGGTTGTGATGGGTGACAAAGATTCTGGTGGCGGCGATGGCAGCGACAGTGGTGGTGGTGATGGCTGCGACAGTGGTGGTGGTGATGGCTGCAGCGACAACGATGATGGTGGCGGTGGGGGTGGCGGCGGTGGCGGTGATCAAAGTAGCAATGACGGTGGTGGTGATGGTTGTGGTGGCAGCGACGGTAATGGTGGCGGCGATTTCAAACACTTTTTTTTAAAAGTATTTATGAGAAATAATTTTGAAAAATACTTTTAAAAAGTAACTTCAAACACACCCTTTAAGGTCCTATTTTTTCTATTAAATTTAGAGTGTTAATATTAACCGTTAATTAACTTTAAAATAAAATTTAAAGAGATCTCAAACACGAATAGCAAAAGTCATTTTATTTATCTTTTAATATTTGAATTGTAAATAATTTTTATTATTATTAAAATGATATTTATTTATAATTTAAATAATTAAAAAATATAATTGAAAGTTTAAATTTTGAAATAGTTTAAAAAAATATGGGAGTGAATTACAAATGACACGTGTAATATTTAATTATAGTGAATTAATTAAATATTTTAAAATTATAATAAATTAATATTTAGAAAGAGAAGTTTTCTCAAATCCACTCATCTTTAATTTATTTGTTTTATATATATAGCCATAGGCGCACGAGAACATGTTTAACTCTTATTTTTTAAAAAAAATTAAATTTTAATGAAAAATTCTTAAAAAATAAGGAACACTAAAAGGGCAGTGGGGGCAGGTTTTTTTTTTTTTTTTTTTTTTTTGTGGGGGTGGGGGGGCAGATACTTGGGGATTTCTTTTGGAGAGGTCTCCGTCGGGAAACGGGAATGAGGAAAGATGAGGAACGACTGTCACCAGTACGAATGAGAGTTCTGGTCTTCTGTATTAATAAAAAAGAGCTTTTTGTTTGAGTTATTTAACTTTCTCATATAAAAAAAATTATAATAACGGTTCACATTATTTAGATAAAATAATTGATATTATGCTTTAGTTTTTTAACTTTTTAATTATGTTAATTCATTTAAATTTTAACTATTAATTTTTTGACTATAATAATTCATTTAAATTTTAACTTTTAAATACAATAATAGAATTAAATTTAAAATTTTTAACCATAACAATTCAACATATACGCTGGTAATGTTTCATGATAAGTATTTTGTGGGAAAGGGTATGCTCTTACAATGTCATTATTATATATATTACTAGTTTATTGTCTGTGCGTAAAGACACAGAGTAATAAAAAATAATAAATAATAAACATATTTAAATTTATATCTAAAATCAAATCACAAACATAGAGAAGAAATAAATAAATTTAAGCATCGATTTTGTAGTGGGGGCAAACAGTGGTGGGTGACAATGGTAGTAGGAAACGGTGATAGTTGTGGTGGGTGGCAATGACTATGGTGGTGGTGGCAATGGTGGTGGCGACGACAGCGATGGTGGTGGTGGTGGTAGTCATGGCTGCGGCGGTGGTAATGACGGTGGTGGTGGTGGCGGCGACGATAATGGCGGGTGGTGGTAGTTATGAGGCGATTTCAAATACTATTTTTTTAAAGTATTTATTAGAAATAATTTCTAAGAGTACTTTTAAAAAGTCACTCCAAACACATCTTTATGACCCCTATTTTTCTTATTAAATTTAGGATGTTAATATTAACCGTTAAATTAACTTTAAAGTAAAATTTAAAGTAATCTCAGTGGCGGATAACAAAAATTATTTTGTTTATCTTTTGAAATTTAAATTGTAAGTCACTTTATTATATAGATATACTAGTTATAGCCTGTGCCTGAAAGGCACAGAGTAATAAAAAATGACAAACAATAAATATATCTGTATTCATATCCAAAATCAAATCACAAGCATAGAGAAGAGATAAAAAAATTTAAGTATCGGTTTGTAGTGAGGGTAAGAGGTGGTGGGCGACAGTGATGATGGTAGGAGACAGTAATGGTTGTGGGTGGCAATGAGGGCGGCAACGGTAGCGACGAGAATGACAACGATGGTGGAGGTGGCGACGGGGCGACGACAATTGTGGAGGTGGCGGCAACAACTGTGGTGGCGATAGGGGTGGTGGTAGTGGGTGTGGCGGCGACGGTAATAGTGGTAGCACTGGTGGTAGTGGCGACGGTGGTGGTGGTGGTGGTGACGACGACGATGGTTGCGATAGTGGCGACGATGATGATGGTGGTGATAATCGTCGCAGCGACGGTGGTGGTGGTAGAAGTAGTGGTGAGATGGTTTTAAATGATATTTTTTTAAAGTACTTATGAGAAATCATTTTTAGAAGTACTTTTAAAAAGTTACTCCAAATATATATTTAGGGCTCTTATTTTTCTATTAAATTTAGGGTGTTAATATTAGCCGTTAGATTAATTTTAAAATAAAATTTAAAGCGATCTAAACATCGCGAAGAAAAAAACATTTGTTTATCTTTTAAAATTTAAATTATAAATTATTTTATTATATAAATATTTCACCCCAAAAGATTTTGAAATCAATACATCGATTTGATGGGTGTCTTTCATATATTTAGTTGAGGGCTACAATAATTGTCATGTAAAGGATATGAGAGTGGATTGATTTGATGGGTGTCTTTTATATATTTAGTTGAGGGCTACAATAATTGTCATGGATATGAGAATTGGTAGCATAGTAGTACTACAAAATTTCTCTTAAAAGGTTTCAAACTCAAAGCACGAAGCACTAAGCACCTGCTCTTGTAAAAAATATCACACACTAACCAATACACCATGTGATAGTATTCTTCATTTCTTTAGTTCATATCTACAATAATTCTCGTGTAAACAATATCATAATGGGTAGCATAGACATACTCCAAAATTTCTATTAAAGGGTTTCAAACTGAAAGCAATAAGCACCTATTCTAGTTATTGCTTGTAGCTGAAGGCATAAAGTATTAAAATATAGTAAACAATAAATATATTTATATTCATATCAAAAATTAAATCATAAACATAAAAGAGAAATAAATGAATTTAAACATTGATTTTGTAGTGCGGGTGAGTAGTGGTGGGCGACAGTGGTGGTGGTAGGAGACGGTGATGATTGTAGTGGGTGACAATGATCGTGGTGGCGGTGGTGACAGCGACGATGGTGACCGCAGTGGGGGTGGTGGCAGTGATGGTGATGACAGTGGCGGTGGGGGTGGTGGCAATGATGACGATGGTGGTAACGGGCGACGATGGTGGTGGTGGGGGTGACGGCGACGGTGGGGTGCTCGTGGCGGCGACGATGGTGGTGGTGATGGCCGCAGCGACGGTGGTGGCAACGACAGCAACAGCGGTTGTGGCCGCGATGGGGGTGGTGATGGTGGCGGTGATGGTGGTGGTCGAGGTAGTGGTTGGACGGTTTCAAACACTATTTTTTAAAAAATTATTTGTGAAAAATAATTTCTAAAAGTACTTTTAAAAAGTCACTTCAAACACACCCTTAGAGATCTATTTTTTCTATTAAATTTAGGGTGTTAATATTTGCCGTTAGATTAACTTTAAAGTAAAATTTAAAGCGATCTCAACCGTGAATAACGACAGTTATTTTGTTTATCTTTTGAAATTTGAATTGTAAGTTACTTTATTATATAAATTAGTGAACACCTTGTACGATAAACATAATTTTATTATTTCTTCTTATTATTAAACTTTTTGTAATCTCATCAATTAATAATATCAAAATAAATAAATAAATGAGTCCTATTAAAGTTAAAAACAAATTCTTCATGTAATTAAATAACTATCACTATTCTTTCACATAAGTAAATAATTATCCAAGTAGAGTTCACGTTGTCCTACTTGATGTTTTATTATTAATTAGTAGTACTACATCAGCATTGCTGACGTAGTATAATATCATCGTTGCATTCAATAATTTCTCCTGACCATTGTTAATGTTTCGTGATAAGGATTTTGTGGGAAAAGGTATGGACGGGATAAAAAACTTTATTTAGTATATATATCTCTAATGGTGAAATTCAAATTTAAAAGATGATAAAATATGACAATTGAATATTTAAAGATGGTGAAATCTCACAATTAAAGATTTGAGTATAAATTTAAATCTCCCTTGATTTGAGTTTAAAAAAGGGTTTCCCTTCATTTGATATAAGTATGAATTTAGCATTGGAGAAATAATTTAGACTATTTTTACCCAAAATTAAATTTGGGTACAAAAAAGGGTAAGGGTTGTAGATCCTCTTAGACTATCTCTAATAAAAACTCAAACCTTTACCCAAATTTAATTAAAAAAAAAAAAGGTAAAAAAACTTGATTTGGTACAAACCTCTCTAATGAAAAAACTTAAATTTAAAGGAAGAGAAACTCAAATTTAAATAAAGATAAACTTAGATTTAAAAAAAGAATAAAATATGACTATTAGATCTTTGAAGAATGATGTAATTTCACCATTAAAGATTCGGGTTTAAAAAACGTCTCTCTTAATTTGAGTTTTAAAAATAGTTCCCTTTTCATTTGGTATACGTATAAGTATAACATTGAAAAAATATTTTAGACCATTTTTACTCAAACTTAAATTTTGATATAATAAAAGGTAAGGTCTGAAAATACTCTTACAGTATCATATATATATATATATATATATATATATATATATATATATATATATTAGTGGGAACCTAGTGCAATGCACATAATTTATTATTTTTTCTTATTATCAGGTTATTACCAAACCCTCCATTACCATAATATCTCTAGACAATTTCTATTCGTATTAAAATGATATTCATTTATATATTAAATAATTAAGAAAGATAATTGATAGTTTAAATTTTGAAGTAGTTTAAAAAAAAATTGTGAAAGTGAATTACAAAGGACACATGTAATATTTTAATTATAGTAAACTAATTAAATATTTTAAAATTTTAATAACTTAGTATTTAAAAAGAGAAGTTTTCTCAAATCCTATCATCCTTTATTTAATTGTTTTATAGTATAATCCAATATAGAGCCGCATGAGAACATATTTAACTCTTACTTTTTTAAAAAAAAAAATTAATTTAAATTTAATGAAAAATTCTTAAAATCCTATATCAAAAAGAAGAAAGTGACAAACTAAAATAAAAGAAAAGGCGACAGCGGAAGAGATGCTTAGATTGATGACTCTTGTCGAAAGGCTGATGGGGAGAGGGTCTTCACGATTGTGAAAACGTGTCAAGTGCAAGTGATGAGTCACTCTTGAGTAATGAAAAAAAAAAATGTGGAACAATAAAAGGGTGGTGGGGTAGATTCTCGAGGGATTGCTTTTGGAGGGATTACATTTATTATAATATAAATGTGGATAAGTTTCAAGGGACTCTCGGTACGGATTATCCTAATGTATTATATTAAAAAAAATAAATTTTTATCTAAATAAAGAAAAATTCAAATATTTATTTAAATCACCAATTATTTAATTTTATTTTCCTTCAAAGATTTAATGATCATTTTTTTTTATCAAGGGTTAAAATGGCCAATACATAAAAATAAAACTGAACTCTTATTTTGCCCCCCACTGATTTTTATTTAGGAAAAATTTCACTCACAAGTCTCCTAATTTATCATATTTTCAAGGACACTCTTTCTATTTTCTAAATTTTTACTGACACACCCCTGTCAGATTAAAAATGTTAATTAAAACATAATTTTACTAAATTGCCAATAACATATTTGAGAAAAAACTTCATCCATACCCCTTCGAAATAGACGTATTTTAAATGAGTCGCTCTCTATTTTTTAAGTTTTTTATGTATTAAAATTTGGACCAATTAAAATTTAATTTGAGTTAATTAAAATTTATTGTTTATGCATTAAAATTTGAGGCAATTAAAAATTATTTTTGTTACGTATTAAAATTTGAGCCAATTAAAATTCTATTCTAGTAATTGGCGCAAATTTTAATATATAAAAAATAAATTTGAATTAACTTGAATCAAATTTTAATTGACACAAATTTTAACAAGTAAAAAATATAAATTTTAATTGACTCGAAGCAAATTTTAGTTGGCGTTAACAACTCAAGTAGAGCTCAAATCGGTTCAAATTTTAATACACAAAAAAATTAAAATTTAATCAGCTTGAATCAAATTTTAATACAATTGTTTGAGGTTTTATGTAGGGGCTTTTTGGTATTTTAGAAAAACAAAATTGTTAGAAATTGTAATTTAATGACAAGGAGTGTCAGTAATTTTTTGATAAAGGATGAGATGTTTTTAAAGATATAGCAAACTATAAGGGGTATGACTAAAATTTTCTCTTTTATTCATTTTCCCCTTATCATCCACCCCCTCCGGCGTGAGAAAATATTTATTACTATAAGGTAAGATAATGTGATATTACTAATTAATAATTAATATTAAAATAAATTAACAAGTGAACCCCATAAAAATTAATTATTAACCTGTCATGTAAATAAATAACTCCTCATTCTTCTTCAATATAAGTCAAAGTGAGTTTCACCTTATCTATTTATGGTTTTATTATTAGTTGGTGATACTATATCATCAATGGTAACATAGTATCACCGTTGCATTCCCACCCACACACCCGACACTGAATACATCATAATCTAATAACAAATATCATTAACGACTTACTTACTTTTATATATTTTTCTCGAAAAGTAATACCCCTTTATTTATACCTTTAACACTCTTGAATGTTTAGATTTTCTTTCCAATAAAAAAAAATACATTTTTTCTGGAATTGCTCTTACTATATGCATCTAAGTGCAACTTCAATCGAGTTGCCAAATTCTAACTGGACAACACCAATGACTCTTTTTGGCATCCTCTTATTTTCCAATAACTATGTCAAATGCTGACTGTACTGGCCAAATTTTGGTATGCCGTCAAATTTAGCATAATACTAAATATCTCATTTCTCATGTCAAATGTTAGCATATCTTAACTTTTTACTTATGCATCACATAAATTTGATATATAACATGTCACATAGACCTTAAAATTTAAATTTAACATATAACATTTGACATCTCCTATGGAGATTCTCTAAACATGCAATTCTATAACTTTTAGGGGTGCTTCAATAGTCGAGTGTGCCCTCTTGCAAGTAAGATGTTTCAAGTTTGATATTTCTCATTGCCCTAAGGGCCAAGTACTATTGTTTTTCAAGAGATATGTCCTTATGCTAGCTTGAGTTACGGTGACCTGCTTAGAGCTTGAGGGAGTAATCGACGCAAATTGAACACCTTGTAACCAAAAAAAAAAAATGAAATTATATTAAGGTTTAGGTTAATTGATGAATGAAGTTTTAAAAGAATATTTTGCTTATGGCGTTTATATTTTTTAACAAAGTAAAACAAAGAGGGTTACTGTCATTGAGTGACTCATTTAAGGCACAACAAGCTCTAAATGGATCGAAAAATCGATAAATAAAACAAATATATAATTTAAAAGATTTAAAGAATTTGTGACTTACCTTCCGAAAAAAAAAGAATTTGTGACTTGATTAAAAAATTATACTTCGGTAAAATTAATTGTATAGATTTGATTCTTACACATGTCATTAACTTTATAAACCCAATCTTAAAGCATAAATCACCTAAACACACCCTGGCCTACATGTTCTTCTTCCTCTGATGCGTTGTTTCATCATTATCGACCGATGATCCACTTAAACTTCTTCACTCTTCAGATTCTCAATCTTCGCCTCCCCCTATGCCACATTCATGCTCTTGTATTGTCTCTATCTCAATCTGAATCCTTTTCTTTTTTGGGTTTGTCAACCCTTTCACCTTTGTCATATCAACCCTTTTTCCTTTCTCACCTTTTGTCATTCTCAACCCCTTTGCCATTGTTGTCAACCTCAACAACTGTCTCATGCAAATATTCATCTTGTACATCATATTCACTATTATACAAATCTTCACATTTAGAATCTAGATTCTTGAAATATGAATCACTATCCAAAGCATCACCGTCAAACAAGGGCAGATCTATTAGTGAGCTAAGGTGGGCTAAAGCCCAGAGTAAAAAGAAATTTTTTTTACCACTAAGTACTAGCCCAACCCCTAAAAAATCTCATCAAACCCAACCCAACCCAACTAACCCAACCCAGCCCACTTGCAAAGCTTCCCAAAATCAGTGGGTCGTCACTTCTCCCAAAACCATGTCCTGTCTCTTCTCTCTCAGCGAGTCATTTCCCCAAATCTTAGGACAAACAACGGCTCCATGGCAACACAGACGGCGAGTCACTTCCCCAAATTCCTGGCCAGGCGACTAGTCCCTTTGCGCAAACACCCTGGTTTCTCGGTGGTTTGATTTGGGCCTCCTAGTTCCAGAGAGAGAGAGAAAAAGAGAAAGAGACTCTTGATTTGGGTGGTTTGAAAAGACTCTTCTCAATTAGACGCCGAAGCTTTGATGAAGAATTTCCAAAACACTGTGATTGTACCGAAAATTACAACAATGAAACCTTGAAGATTGGCTCATCAACAGAGCCTTCTCAGAGACCCACTTGGAAATGCTCCTCCTATCTAGAAATCTTTGATGCCACCAATGGTTTT
This sequence comes from Ilex paraguariensis, assembly GCA_963454935.2. Classification (NCBI taxonomy): domain Eukaryota; kingdom Viridiplantae; phylum Streptophyta; class Magnoliopsida; order Aquifoliales; family Aquifoliaceae; genus Ilex; species Ilex paraguariensis. The sequence goes on from CAUOFW020002280.1 coordinate 1,356,580, forward strand.
AGCTCAGGTCCACTCTCATTTCCCAGAAAATATTGAACTTTATTGGCCTTCTTACTTAAGTTTGGTGTTAACATCCTTGTTTTCTCTGATGGGTAAAGGTAAAATAGAATTTTTAGGCTTTTTTGATCAATTTTTGGTTTAAAACCAATACTTTCTTTCTTGCAAAAGCTTCTCCTATGCAGAAATCTTTGAAGCCACCTATGGTTTTGGCTCAGGTGCACTCTCATTTCCCACAAAATATTGAACTTTCTTGGCCTTTTGTACTGAAGTTTTGTGTTAGCATCCTTGTTTTTTCTTACATGGGTGAAAAACAAAACTGATTTTTAGGCTTTTTAAATAATTGTTTTTGGGTTAAGACCAGGACTTTCTTTCATTTGGCGATTTTGGTGAAAGAATATTTGAATTTGGTGATTTTTCTTTGTGTTGTTGACTACAGATTGCTTTTTTCTTTTTTGTTTCCTAGGTATCAAAAAATTTGGTTGGAAAAGGAGGGTATGCTGAGGTTTACAGAGGGATACTAGTCTAGTGAATGTGCAATTTGGGTATGATATGTTCCTAGGTGATTTTTGGGATAGAGGAACATAAAATTAGATTTGGTAATGCAATGTGTGAGGCCTAGGAATATCTATATGTTTGAATATGTTATAATGTTTAGTGTAGTGTTGGGTCCTTCAATCTTGTTGATTTATTCTAGGAATGATCGAAGAGTCCAATTTCATTAGTAAGTGTTTATGAGTTTACATTTGTATTATTAAATATATGTTTATGAGTTTATATTTGTATTTTATTAGTCGTATGAATACTTAGCTTAGCCCTTAATAAACAAAAATCCTAACTCCGCCCTTGCCTTCAAAAGACCTATAACTCTTAGTGGGAACCCTAGGACCCCATAAATTGGTTTCTTGTTCAGACACATGTATATTTTGTCCCCAATATTTTTTTTTGATGGACCATAATTTAAATCTGTTTGACTATGATTGAATAATTCTGGCCTAATATATTCCACATATACATCAACCACTTTAACTCTGTCAACCCATTTTATCAAGTCCATAGCATGTTAATCATTTTCCAATGCCCTACATCTATTACATATTCTTTGATGGAATATGGTGTTGTTTTTGGTATCCAAATAATATAAAATCACTTATTGAAATTTATGATTTGAACCATGTAAAGAGTTGTATAGAAATGAGTTACTCTAACGAAATAGTAATAGTAAACAGTTACACAGAAACAAAAAAATTACATGTAACTTTTTGTCAAACTAATATAAATACTAATCCAGTTGTAGAACAGGAACTGTTATTGAAGTTGATGTAGATCAAGACTAGTGTTTGACACTATGTCCTTAAAACAGATTTCACCTCACACACGGTGCTTATGAAATACCGAGTGTCTGCATATTAGGATACAATGATCTTTACACAAGCAGAAGTAGTACTTCAATCTACTCGTCCAGCAAACCAAAATTTGTGTTGTGTACTCTCCAAGACACTATGCAGACTGTAATGCACTACTGTTTGCCTTAATGTCGAAAATGGACTAAACAAATGAATTGATGCAAAATGGAAATGAGCTTGGGTATTTATAGACAGTTTGGTGACTTTCGGACAGCCACTATACTAAAAAACACAACCCAAGAAGACAAATGCCAACCAGTAAACACCACTTGTAACTGTTTTCTATGAACAGCCACAACTCAATTTCGAACTGGAGGGAAACAACACATCCGAACCAGTGTGATCCAACGGATACCAAAAATTAAATTTCAGTTTAGAAATTCTCTTCCAATTAATTAATTAAATTTTCTCCAAAAAGATAGGGTTTGGTCTAAATCACACCCGTACCCGAGCCCGACCGGGTCGAGTCGTGGTGAGGTGGGCAAGAGGGCGGCGCCCGCGTGTGTGTGGTTGAACCGAAGACATGTAGGTGCTCGATCTGCTTATAAAATTGTGGTATCCTTTGGGGCCCAATCCCATAGAGCAAACTTGACCTATATATGCCAATGTTGAATTTCTTTCTCAACCAATATAAGATTCGTGTCAAATTTCACATTTCATAACCTTTATTTTCACATCTCAAGAATGTCATTTTAGAATATTTTTTCTCATTCATTTCTTACTCGATTTGAGTAAATGAATATACTAAATTATCCTCCTCACGGAGTAGAATATGAACCCATAAAATTTTATTCAAAATAACAATCAAGTCCCACTTTAATTTAAGTTCAAAGTTGACCACAAATTTAATTTTTTACACTTAAAAATCTGTTTTGGTCCAACATATGATAATTTGATTATAACCAAATACTATATTTTTTTTATGATGTTTTCCAACTCTAAAAGAGAAGTTTGATCAAAGTGACACATATCAATACTATTCACTCTTCCACCGGTACACACTTTTTTTTTCGGAAGTAAAGTGTATTAAAAAAAATAGAAATACAAAGGGTAATCACCCACACATTGTATAATGATGTCACATAGGACTTAAAGACAAATATAAAAAAACTAAAAAGGCCAAGACATAAAGCACAATTCTGTAAGAGATGACTTAGTTAAGAGTTTCTCCCACATAATTGTTAACATGAGTACATTGGTACACATAAATAGAGCATGACAGCCAGCCAGCAACCATGACGGCCAACATAGAACAAAGCAAATCAACCAAACAAAAACAGCACCAGGAAGCCATTTGCACCAATAAAATCAGCACAACACACCACAGCAAGCCAACAACCATGACGGCCAGCAAAGACAGCACCAGGAAGCCATTTGCACCAAAAATTAGCACTAGCATGTCATTTGCAGAGTAGAACAGCCCAGCAAGTAGTGAGGCTAAAGAGACAACACAGCCAACAAAGGCTTCCCCCCCTCCCCCCCAACCTCATCCCAGGGCAAAAGCAAAACATATAAACACTTAGACCAGGCAACAGAGGGGAGGAGCAGCTTTGCGTCCACCACGTGGGTGATGAGAGGATCAAATGGAGTACCAGATAACTTATACCCTTATGCAGGAACTAGGCAGCTGCCATATATGAAATAACCGCATGTTCAACTAAGAGGTTCTGAACTTGGTCGAAGACATTCTGTCCCTAACTGTCTGCACAATGATGTTTAGCAAGGACTTGCAATCTCTCACTTTGTTTTGATGAATTCTATTATTTCGTTCCCTCCATATATAAAACACATTCACTGCCAAACACAGTCTTCTCAACACACTCACCATGGATTTGCCCTTCCAATTTTGGATCACATGACTTACCAGATGTTGCAAAGAGTTAAGTTGTCCCTGCTCACTAGTGAGCTAAAGCAGATTTCTCCATATGCTCCTTGAGTAATGGCATTCAAAAAATAAATGAGAATGGGTCTCGTCCATCCCTACATTGTTTGCATAAACTTGCATTCCATCCTTAGTGCAAAGCCTCGTTCTAATGGCTAGCCAAAGAATAAAGCTCATCCTAGGAATAGCATGGCTATACCACACCAAATGAATCCAAGGCACTTTAGGAGAATGAACTCTCACTAGATCCCAGACAGAGATTGAGGAGAAAGTGTCGTTTGGGGCAGGAATCCAATTAACAACATCCCATCTTTGTTGACATGGTTGGTAAATGGATATTCTCTCTCTCTCTCTCTCTCTCATTCATTATTCCCGTTGGTCCGAGTTTGTCTTCGCCACCAGTACACACTTTATCACCACAAACATCAAATTTTCCATTGTGATGCATTCTAATCGTAAAATATCCAGAATCATCATTTACATACAAAAAAATTAAAAAAGCAAAAAGAAAAAGCCTCCAAACAGAAAAAAGCCTAGAAATAATGTTTCTCTTTACATTATTTGTTCAATCCTAGGCTTGTATCACGTTCTCTTGTAATACCTTTTCTTTTTTGAAAATAAAAATATTTATTTACCCAAAAAACTACTGTTTCCACCAATTAATTGTTCATCTTTCCTAAATTTTTATTGGATAATTAATTATCTCTAATAACCTATCATGGAAAATTGGACGAGCAATGCTATGTGCACGAAAAATATGCATCAAAACTTGCGTCAAATCATTTACAGTCATTGGATCAGTAGGTCTCATCACTGATCCAACGATTATAGTTGATTTGGAACAAGTTTTGATGCACATAGAATTATCTAAATTGGACTCTACATGCGCATAGAGTAAATTACACTTTAACTTCCTTAATTATATTTTTTTTCATATTGCCTCCTCAATTATCATGTTTTTCATATTGCATGCTTAACCATGAGACTAGTTTCACATCACCTAATTATTAACATCAGTTATAAATTTGACAAAAAATTGTTTCATTATTTCTCCTGAACTATATGATTTTTTTTTCCATTTTGCATTGGCATGTTGAAAATTTCAGTCCAATATATGATAACTAACGTCTGTGTTTGGCGTAATATGAATTAATTTAATTAATTGAAGGGACAATGTAAAAATTTAATAGATCAAAAAATAAAATAAAATCGAGTCCACAGTTAAGACAGCCAAATTATAATTAGTCCTAGCGTGTATTAGTGTTGACATGACATCGTATCTCTGTGACACACAAACGAAGAAGTTGAACGTGATGCTCCATTGTGAAACTCCTGCTTCATGCAAAAAAGGTTAATCACCGTCATTGTTGTATTCAATTCTGTTTATTTCAGGTCAAAATAAAGGAAGAAGGTTGCGTTAAATAATCAACAACTAACGTAAAATTTTGTTAGATCCACCACGACGAGTCCAAATAATGACATGCTCTTATATATATTTTGTTTTTTCTTCATCTTTGAATTTTGATTATTTATTTATTTTTTTTAAGAGAGGGGGAGGGTAAAGGAAATTAGGTTAGAAGTTGGAACCGCAATCACTTGTAGACGGGATTGAGCCTTTACTGCTGGGTCACTCCCTCACCTCAAATTTTTGATAATAATATTCCAAAAACCATTAAAGTAAATAAATGCAGAGGTAAGATTTCTGAAGAGCAACCACCTCCCTTCCCAAACTGTCATGAGGTCTCAGGATCTAATGGTTTGAACCACTGTACTTAAGGAAGTGTATGCAGTAGTAATGTTTCCACAGAAAGCAAACTAAACCATACGTGGCTGCAATATAGTGGTACTTTTAATCTCTTTCACTACGATTTTATTATATCTACCACCACCGCTACCCCTTATTGTCACCCCTCATCCCCACCCCACCCCAATTCTAGTATTTTTGGAAAATTCTTCATTATTGTTCTAAATTAAGGAGAGGATGAAAAAAATAAAATTAAAAGTCAAACATGGAATGATTTAAATGGATGAGATTAATGTATTCGTATTAAATAATCCAAAATTAAAAATTCTAGTACTTGATGAAGCAGGTTTCATAAGCACTCTCTCTTCTGAATTTTTTTTTTGGGGTTAATCTCTCATCAATTTATTGCTACAATATTGTTGTAATTATAGATTTAAAAAAAAAAATAATAATAATTATAGATTTAGAGGAGAAAAAATGTGTGTGTGAGATAGAGAGATGGAAAAGGGACAAATGGTGGGAGAGAAACTTGGGATAGATATTGGTGGAGAGAAACTTAGAACAGTTGAGAACTTTTATGAGTTATACTAGTAACGAAGAATTAATTTATTAAAAATTAAGGGTCAATGATATAATGTCAAATCAAATTTAACAATTTTAAAAATAAAAAATGTAAGAAAATTGGGATGAGGATATTGATAGAGACATATACTTGGTTTGTGGCTACGTCCACCGACTAATTGCCGAACAGACTACATCAATATTATTATTGAAGGTGGTAAATTCCATTGAACTCAACACTTTTTATAGGATGAAAATTATGTAAAATAAAAATAAATACCACATATTTCTATAATCATCTGTACTTTTCCAAATAATCTAGCCATTGATACGTCTTTTTAGATTCTGTCATATCTCTATCTAAATATTGATAAATTGCTTATGATCATATCATAATTCTAATAGTAAGATTCCTATGGTGACCTAATAGAAACAGATCTCAGCCCTATTATGGTGATGGATATCTAAAAATCCTATCATGTGATTTGGGGACCAAATGTCCAACAGGCTACATCAATATTATTATTATCCAGTTCAAAAAAATTACAAAGGACTTAACCTTTTTTATAGTGTGAGAATTACATAAGATAAAATAAAATCATCACATATTTCTATTGTCATTTGTGTTTTTCCAAACAATTTAGATATCGATGGATCATTTTAGATCCTATCGTATATCTACCTGGATAATGATGAATTTCTTCGAATCCTATCACATTATTCTATCAGATTTCTAATAATAAGATTCTTACGGTTAATCTAATATAAATAGATTGGGTAGCAAAAAAAAACAAAAACAAACATGACTATTTGTAGCAGCTTTTCAGACAAATACTTGGAAGATCTCACTCCTATGCTCTTTTGAAATGCATGATCAGATCTCAAGTGCTCAGCCTCCATGAACACTGTTGCTATCTATATTCACTTAGTGTTGCTTTGGTAGGTTGCATTGTACTTGTGTGCTTTGATGAAGAAGGAGATAATGAAAGAGAAAGCATGGTGTTGATTTCTGGAGTCTTCTCATCATGTTTCCCTAAACTTTGGCTCAATCCTAGCTGTAAATCAGGCAACCATTCTTTATGCTTCAGCTTTCTCTTCTGGTTCAACTGCATATCAGAAATTAACAAACATATATTCCAAAATAAGAGAGAAACAAGGTTGGGTTGATCCCTTATGTATCTGCAAAAGTAAAGGAAATAGTGTCTGTATATGCACCAAATTTAGGGTTGCGAGTGAGCCGAGTTGTTCATGAACAGCTCGGGTTCGGCTTGAATAGAATCTTGTTTAAATTCATTCATTAATAAATGAACTGATCTCGATGCCAATTTTAAAACTTGTTTAATAAACAAGTAGAGCCGAAACAATGCAAAATGTTATATATCATATGCATTATATATTTTGCATAACTATGTTCAAGCGTAAACAAGTTAAATTGATTTTGAACACGACTATGAACCTAAGTATAAACTTGGACACAAAGTTTATACTTGAGTCCGAGTCTGGATGACAAACTTCATATTAAAGGGATCCAAAGCCATATGGAAATATTGTCTTTATATGAAATAAATTACCTCAAACCGAAATGGTGTTTCAAAATCTGTCTTTATAAGTGTTGTACCGTTTTGATGCATGGGAGGTTGAGAGATAGTACTGGCCTGAATGTTATCAGTGACAATCCTTTTTGCTTTCCATTGATTTCCAATACTTTCGCGTGGAGGCCACTTCTTATCTTCCAGAAATTGGCTTCCTCTCAAGGATCCATTTCGAGTTCTTACATCCATGACATCGATTCGGTTCAAGGTAGATGACTTGTCTTGAGTTTGAAACATCGTTTTGTTGATCAAATTGTTGGCTTGAGTTATGTCGTTGCTAATCAAAGGACTTGCTCTACTCATGCCATGCTTACTTGAAAACAATAATTGCTGCCTGGACAGAGATAGAAAGAGAGGGGGGGGGGGGGGGGGGGGAAAAAAAGGGAAAAAAAA
>CAUOFW020002280.1:1365230-1429955 GCA_963454935.2 Ilex paraguariensis
AGGGGGGGGGGGGGGGGGGGGGGGGGTTAAGCATATGGTAAAACAAATAAGTTCCCTTGCATTTCTTTTTCAAAAAAAAAAAACAAATGCTTGTGTACCAAATATGTCACCGAATTTTGTACATCAAACAGTATAACGTATGCACAGTAACTAGATAAGTTTTGTAAGTCAATAAGATCCAGTAATCTAACCTCTTCATTACTTTGGTATAAAAAATTGATGATTTAGTAAGTGTAACGTTGTTGTTTCTTTCTGTTCAGATGAAGATAGTTACCTAGAAGAGAGATTTTTGATATCGAAAGATCTTGGGAAGGGATGTTGTGGAAGAATCTGAGCATGATCACTTTCTAGGGAGTTCCTTGCAAGTGCAATTCCACCATTTTCCATTCTGAAGTGTTGAAGAGGATTAGTCCTTTGATAGAAAACGCCAGGAACATAATTTCTTCCTTGCATCGTTCTACTTGTTTGGCGTAATACTGTCAAAGGAAAGCAAAAACCTGTAAATTTGTAATACTGATTTTGCTTCTATGTATCGTTTGGTAACTTTTTAAAGTACTTTTTTTTCTCCTTGTATCTGATATTTTTCTAGTCTCCTGCTCATTGGAGACTCCTATGCGTGTTGAAACTGGTCTTACTGTTGGCTGTAATTAATAGATAAAACAAAGACAGTACAAAACTAGCCCGTAGGAATAATTTTCATACTTGTATTTCAGAATTTTCAGAATGCATATATGTGAGAAGATACATCTTAACTACTCACCTTTTTAGAATATTAACTACACTACAAGACCCAAGACTCAATCATTTATATTCCTAAGTTAACTAGATACGCTTAACAACTAAGCATTACCTTTTATGCTATTTTTAACACCCGTAATGCTATTTCATGCTCGTCTACCCGAGAATTTGTGAATTGAAGCTTTCATGACTGTTGTATTTCTTATCACTCGACTTCCCTCAACTGTTCTTAATATGGAAACTCTATTTTCTAAACTCTATGGGCGTCATCCAGATTATAATTCATTGAAGGTTTTGGGTGCTGTTGTTTTCCTTTCTTACAGCCTTATGCGACGAATGAATTTAAACCCAAGTCTTATCCATGTGTTTTTCTTGGATATAGTCCTTCACACAAGGGGTATAGATGTCTTCATCCACCTTCCAAACTAGTTTTTCTCTCCCAGCATGCTGCTTTTGATGAGCTATTGCGTCCATATACTGATCCAAAGACATTATTTTCTTCTTCTTCGATGACAGGCACTATTTCCACTTATTCCGATTTTACAGATGACTTCCTTCAGACAAAAACTTCTTCTACAGTGGCTGCTCCGCAACATTCTTCATTTCCTCTTTTCCATACGGCGTCATCACAGCCCTTGGGACCTGACCCAACAAATGACATTGGAGCATCTACTCCGTGTACAGACCACCACTCACTGCTTGAGGTCATCAATGAAGCTGATACGACTCCTGCATATGACACCCACCCACCAATACATGAAGTTCCTCTTCTACCTGAAGCTGCTCAATCAATGTCATTCCCTACAACTAAAACATCGCAGCCCTCCTTCTCCAATGAAGCTAAGTCTCAATCTCTAGTTATCGCAACCCCCACTAATGCTGAGCTATCACCTTCCACCTTACCCATTGTTCCTGAATCTTCATTATCAGATCTGATGGTTTCGTGTTCATGCCTTACATCACTAGGTGGCTTACCTGGCAATCTTTATATTGACTTTACCTCTGCATGTTCTCATTGCCGCTTGTTGCCCCCACTTCCACTCATAATGTCCATCCCCATGATAACCCGCAATAAAGCCAAGGCCCAGCAATGCCACACTGACTTTGCTGATTCCATGGAGGCTCTTCTCACTCTTCAAGCCCACAGAGCCGAAGAGTCTTAAGATAGCCCTTCACAATCCATACTGGAAAGCCGATGCATGACAAAATTCAAGCTCTGCATGGTAATCATACATGGAACCTGGTGCCCCGCGAACCTCATATATATTTGAATGTTATTAGCTCACGATTGGTGTTGAAGACCAAATTAAATTTTCCTAATGCTGTTGGAGAGATAATTGAAAGAGATAATTTGGGGATATAATGAGTTGTTATCAATGAATGAAATGATAGTGAAATATATTTAACACTAATGCTATTAGGACATAATTTAGGGACATAATTTGAAGACATAATGAGTTGTCACCAATAAAATGATAGTAAAATATATTTAATGATGAGTCACATTGTAGTATTAAATGAATTCATTATCATATTATTGGTAACAACTTATTATGTTCTCAAATTATTTTCCTAAATTATGTCTCAATAACATTGCCCTATATTTAATGATGGGTCCTATTATAATATTAAATAAATTCATTATCATATTATTAGTTACAACTCATTATGTTCTCAAATTATGTCTATACATTATGCCCAATATCATTAATCATTAAATTTTGATGGTTCAATAGAACGATTTAAGGTCCTGCTATTCGCCAAAGGCTACAATCAATTGGCAAGAATTGACTTTGAGGAGATTTTCAGCCCAGTTATTAAACCTACAACTATTAGCTTAGTTCTCTCCGTTGGTTTTGTTGGAAAAATAATATTAAATATGACTTTTCCTGTTTTAGGACTTATTTTTATGTATTTAATTTTGTGTATTAGTGGGTCATCAATTTGGTATTAGTGGAAGACAAAGTAATTGTGGTATTTTAATTCTCCAAGTAATTGAGAAGTGGGGTCTTTATTATTTTTATTATTGCATTATGTAGTGGGGTTATTTTGTATGTCATGAGAGTCTATATATATCTTATATAATACATCCACTTGGATATGAGTGAATAGAAAAAGTTATTCCAATCTTCAATAATCTCTTCCATTATAATTTTTTAGTGAGTGTGTGATAGTTCTCTAGATTTCAACAAAGTGGTATCAGAGCCAGGCTTGAGTGTTGAAAAAAGAGAGTGAGAGAGAGATGACAAATGAAATGCTTTTATTTCAAATGCCGCGATTCACCAAAGATAACTATGAGAATTGGTTTATCTGCATGAAGGCAATTCTTGGATCTCAAGACTTATGTGAGATTATAACCACTGGTAATACAACACTGCAAGATGAAACTTCTTTAAGTCAAGCCCAAAAGAAAGTCTTGCAAACTACAAAAAAGAAGGATCAAAAGCCTCTTTCACTAATCCATAAATGTTTCGATGATGCTATGTTACAGAAGGTTGCTAGTGCAACCACATCCAAGCAAATATGAGATGTTCTTAAAACTGCTCATAGTGAAGTAGAAAAAGTCAAAAAAGTTCGCCTCCAAACTCTATGAGGTGAATTTGAGACTTTACATATGAAGGAATTCGAATTAGTTTCAGATTATTTCATAAGAATCTTGGTGGTTGTGAATAATTTGAGAATTTATAGTGATGATCACTATAATGATGCCCAGGTGATAAAAAAAATTCTCCGTTCATTGGACCCCAAGTTTGACTATGTTGCCGTAGCTCTTGAAGAGTCTAAAGATTTAGACATAATAACGATTGACGAACTAATGAGATCGTTGTTAGCCTATGAAGAACGGCTAGACAAGAAGAAGCAAGAGTCGTTGGAGCAAGTGCTACAAACCAAGCTTTCTTTCAAATAAAAAGAAAGAAGGCAAGATGGAAGTCAAAGAGGTAGAGGGCATGAATGTGGAGGTAGAGGTCGTGGTGGACGTGGTCGAGGTAGAGGAGAAAACTTTGGCCAAAATGCGCCCCAACAAAGAAGAAAGAGGTCAAAAATCACATCGTGAAAGAGGACGTAAAAAAGGCAACAATTCAAAGTCATATGAAGGAAGCTATGAAAAATCTCATATTCAATGTTATAATTGTCATCGATATGACTATTTTGCTTCCGAGTGTAAAAATAATTTTGTAGAATAAAGAGCACACTTTGTTGAAGACAACGTTGAAGAGGTAGAGTCGACCTTGTTGTTGTCATACAAAGAAGAGCAAAAGAGAGACAAAAACGTGTGGTACCTTGACTCCGGTGCTAGTAATTATATGTGTAAAAATAAAGAGATGTTTGCGAAGCTTGATGAATCAGCGTGTGGAAAAGTCACTTTTGGAGATTCTTCTCAAATTTTAGTAATGGGAAGAGATAATATTTTGATTCATTTGAAGGATAGAAGAAACCAAGTTATTTCTAATATTTTTTATATTCCAAACATAAAAAATAATATTTTGAGTTTGGGATAACCCTTAGAGAAATGTTATGATATTTACATGAAAAATCATAATCTTTCAATAAGAGATGAAAACGAGAATTTGGTTGCTAAAGTGCCGATGACAAGAAATAGAATATTTTTGTTAAATATTTAAAGTGATGTGGCAAAAGCTTGAAAGCATGTGTTAAAGATTCTTCTTGGTTATGACACTTGAGATTTGAGCACTTAAATTTTGGAGGATTAACCTTATTGTCTAAAAAGAAGATGGTAAAAGGATTGTCCTCTATCAACCACCTGGATCAACTTTGTGATGAATGTTTAATTGGAAAGCAAGCTAGAAAGAGTTTTTTCAAAGAATCCATTTCAAGAGCAACCAAATCACTTCAACTTGTTCACTCGGATGTTTGCGGCCCTATAAACCCACCATCATTTGGTAAGAACCAGTATTTTCTTCTCTTTATTAATGATTTTAGCTGAAAATTTTGAGTTTATTTTCTAAAACAAAAATCAGAGGTGTTTGGTGTTTTCAAAAAATTTAAGACTTTGATTGAAAAACAAAGTGTGTATGAAGTCAAGGCAATTACATTAGATAGAGGAGGTGAATTCACATCAAATGAATTCAAATTTTTTTGTGAAGAAAATGGAATTCACCATCCTTTAACGGTTCCAAGATCACCACAACAAAATGGTGTTGACGAAAGGAAGAACCGAACCATTCTTGACATGGCTCAGAGTATGTTGAAGAACAAAAAATGCCCAAAGAGTTTCGGGCGGAAGCTATTGATTGTGTCATCTACTTGTTAAATCGGTGTCCCACTAGAAGTGTTTAAGACAAAACACCACAAAAAGCATGAGGTGGAGTCAAGTCATATGTTTCTCATTTGTAGGTCTTTGGAAGTGTATGCTATATACATATGTCAGATGAGAAACGGATCAAACTAGATGACAAGAGTAAAAAGTTTGTCTTCATTGGCTATGATTCAAGAAACAAAGGTTACAAGCTTTACAATCCAAGTAATGACAAGATAATCATTAGTCGAGATGTTGAGTTTGATGAAGAAGATAAATGGAATTGGAACACTCCACAAGAAGACTATGATTTTTTCCCATTCTTTGAAGAAGAGGAGGAGCCCAATAATGAGATCATGGAGCTGCCCATTTATTCTCCTCCACCATCATCACCATCATTCATCAATGTGCAAACATCTCCATCATCATCCAAAGCAAGTTCAAGTGAAAGGTCACCTCGCACGAGGAGTCTTTGAAATATCTATTAAGAAACCGAAAGGGTAATTCAAGGATTTAGTGATCTAACACTATTTTGTCTATTTACCAATTGTGATCCCATAGGCTATGAGAAAATGACACAAGACAAGAAGTGAAGGAGTGCCATGAATGAAGAAATTAATGCTATTGAAAGAAATGGAACATGAGAGCTTGCCACACTCCCTAGAGGACAAAAGGCTATTGGAGTGAATTAGGTGTACAAGACAAAGAAAAATGCTAAAGGTGAAGTGGAGAGGTATAAAGAAAGGTTGGTTACACAAGACTATAGTCAAAGACCGGATATTGACTATGATGAGGTATTTGCACTCGTTGCTCGTTTGAAAACAATTAGATTGATTCTTTCTCTAACCGTTTTAAATAATTAAAAAATTCATCAAATGGATGTAAAATCCGCTTTTTTTGAATGACTTTCTTGATGAAGAGGTGTACGTTGAACAACCCTTGGGTTATGTTGTGAAAGGACAAGGAGAGAAAGTCTTGATATTAAAAAAGGTTTTGTATGGTTTGAAACAAGCACCAAGAGCTTGGAATAGTAGACTTGACAAGTACTTTCAAACAAATAATTTCACCAAGTGTCCCCATGAACATGCTATTTATGCAAGGGTGAATAATAATAGTGATATACCATATGCTTATTTATATGTGGTTGACTTGATCTTCACAAAAAATTGTCTAAAAATATTTGAAAATTTTAAGAGAGCAATGACTAAAGAATTTGAGATGACCGACATTGGGCTTATGTCATACTACCTTAGCATTGAAGTGAAGCAAATGAAGGGAGATATTTTTATTTCTCAAGAAAGTTATGCTAAAGTAATTTTGGCAAAATTCAAGATGCAAGATTGTAAGCCGGTATGCACACCCATTGAATGTGGTGTAAAATTATCAAAATATGAAGATGGAGAACATGTGGATCCTACCCATTTCAAGAGCCTAGTGGGAAGCTTGAGGTACTTAACATGTACAAGGTCAGATATTCTTTTTGGTGTTAGTCTTGTAAGTCACTATATGGAAAGTCCTATCATAACCCATTTGAAGGCGGCGAAAAAAATTCTTAGATACATTAAAAGTACACTTGATTATGAATTGCTATATTTTTGTTCTAACAATTTCAAGCCTGCGGGTTATTGTGATAGTGATTGGGCCGGAGATATAGATGATAGAAAAAGTACTACCGAATATGTTTTCTTCATGGAAGATACCACATTTGCTTGGAGTTCAAAGAAGCAATTCATTGTGACTCTTTCAACTTGTGAAGCCGAGTATGTGGCTGCTACATCATGTATTTGTCAAGTCATTTGACTAAGAAATTTGTTGAAGGAGCTTTATTTACCTTAAGAAGAATCGACGGAGATCTTCATTGACAATAAATTGGCACTAGCGTTGACAAAGAATCCGGTGTTTCATGATTACAGTAAGCATATTGACACAAGATTCCATTTCATTAAAGAGTATGTGACCAAAAAAAAGGTGGAGATCAAGTTTGTGAAGTGTCAAAATCAAATTGCTGATATTTTCATTAAGCCCCTCAAAGAGGATGTCTTTTATAAATTGAGAAGTTTGCTTGGAGTTGAGAAGAAAATCATGTTTAATGGAGGGGTGTTGGAAAAATAATATTAAACATAATTTTTCATGTTTTAGGAGTTATTTTTATGCATTTAGTTTTGTGTATTAGTGGGTCATCAATTTGGTATTAATGTGGAACAAAGTAATTGTAGTATTTTAATTCTCCAAGTAATGGAGGAGTGAGGTCTTTATTATTTTTATAATTACATTATGTAGTGGAGTTATGTAGTGGGATTATTTTATATGTCATGAGAGTCTATATATATCCTATGTAATACATCCGTTTAGATATGAATGAATATAAAAAGTTCTTCTAATCTTCAATAGTCTCTTCTATTATAATTTTTTAGCGAGTGTGATAGTTCTCTAGATTCCAACAGATTTCATGAGTGGTCTATTCGACAACTCGATGTGAAAAATGTCTTTTACATGGTCATCTTAAAGAAATTGTGTATATGGAACAACCTCCTAGTTTTACTAACTCACATTTTCCCCAGCATGTGTGTTGCTTTCATAAAGCTCTTTACGACCTTAAACGAGCCCCACGGGCATGGTTTAACCGTTTTAGCAGGTTTCTTCTTAGCCTTGGTTTCAGATGTAGTCGTGTTACCTCTTCTCTTTTTGTATATCTATCCAGTGGCGCAATTATTGTTTTATTAGTTTATGTTGACGATGCAATTGTCATGAGTAATAAATCCTCATCCTTGTGTAGTCTTCTCTCTCTACTTAGCATTGAGTTTGCTATGAAAGATTTAGGACCTTTACATTATTTTTTGTGTATTGAAGTCCATCCAATTCTCTGATGGTTTATTTTTGTCTCAAAATAGGTATGCTCGTGACCTTCTCTCAAAAGCTTGAATGTTTGGTTGTAAACCTATTGGAAAACCCCTCATTCCAAAGCATAATTTGCAACTGTCTGATGGTCCTTTGGTCGATGCCGCTCATTACTGCACTCTTGTGGGTGCTCTTCAATAACTCACTCTTACTGGACCTAATATTTCTCATGCTGTTAATTTGGTTTGTCGGTTATGGACAAACCTAATGTCTCACATATGCAAGCGCATTATACAGTATCTTCAGGGCACTTCAACTATGGTATACGCTTCTTGTCTCGTTCTTCCATAAAACTCTATGCTTTTTTTTATGCTAATTAGGCCAGTTGTCCTAATACTCACCACTCAACTAGTGGCTCGTGTGTATTTTGGTGCAAACTGAACTTCCTAGAGCTCCAAGAAATAAGCAACTGTTTCTCGTTCTAGTGCGGAAGCGAAGGATCGCTCCATGGCTTCCGCTGTTGCTTTTACCTGGATTACTTATCTTCTTCATGATCTTGGTGTTTCATTATCCCCTTCACCGATCTTTTTATTTGACAATACTAGTGCATTATCTATGACAGCCAATCAAACAAAACATATTGAACTCGATTTTCATTTTGTGGGTGAAAAGGTTACATGTGGGCACTTGTTACTCGTTATGTGGCTTCTCAATCCCAGTTAGCCGACAGATTCACCAAAGCACTTTTTAAAGCCTCATTTCGCACTATTCGTGCCAAGCTTGGAGTGCTACCTCCTCTGCCCTCCATCTTGAACGGGAGTGATGAGCAACGTTATTTTAGCAGTTAGAACTCAGCTGCTACTGCCCAGAAATTTAGACGACAGCTATATGATATTAGTTCCTGACCCACACGTTTCCAGAAAGAGGCCTACTTGATTCTTGAATACTGTTGCATGGATTAGGATGATCTTTATGGACTAACTATCTGATCTATTTAGTCGTGGCAATACATGGTATTGTTGGTGATCTGATCGTTGAGCTTTATCAAGAGCTTAGTAGATTAGGATAAGTTTTATATTGATATTTTATGTATCTGATATTTTGTTAGTGTCTTGCTCATTGGTGACTCCTAAGCTATGTACCCATATAATAAAAATATTGACTCAGACTAGAGCACTTTATGGTTTTTAGTGAAGGCTCCTTCGGCACTTTCTTCAGATTCTTATTTCTCTTTGTCTTCACTGGCATCGTCCCTCCCTTCTTTCAAGTTCAGTCACATATTGTAGTATACATGTATCATTTATATGATAAGGTTCATATTTATTCATTTTACCTTTATGACGAAGAACGAAAATGCTCTCACAATCCAAGAGACTAGGTAGGATGTATCTACTCCTCACATCACAAGGTGTTATGACAAATTTTTATTTTTATTTTTTGGTTCAACGGTTATGGATGTTCGAATCAATTTACGTGCACCTCGACAATAGTTAAAACAATATGTTGCATGACAATCTATTGTTAGATTTGTAAATTGTAATTAATCAAAACTGAATTTGTATTGTTTTACCTCGCCCGGATTCATCAAGCTTCTTGCTTCGATACATCTGATATAGGAAAAATGACTTGATTAGAAAGAGGAAAAAGAGGAAAGCATTGAGATACAGAATTAAACTAATGACATTTGGAACCATGGCAGTACCTGCAAGTGACTTTTTACATGAGCAATGCTAAGTCCTCTTGCATTCATCAACTGAAGAACCAACTTGGGAGTCGCTCCTGCACAAGAAACCAAAGACAGTAGTAAAGTTGCAAATAAATCAAACCAAGCCGATTACTAGACAGTTCGTTTTCGGCTTGTTCGGTTCCAAAGAAGGCTCGGGATATTAACGAGTTCCGTATATCTTATTTAAGTTGGTCTTGTTAATTGTTTTTACCGGGCTCAAGTCAGCTCGAGTGCTCTTGTCAAACAAACCAAGCTCGAATATTCGAGTTGAAGGTCAAACTCAACTCATTGCATGCTATTTATATGTTTATGAGTTCAGATGAATCAAGCATGGCATATTACTCGGTTCTGCTCTTTGATTAAATGATCTTTAAAATTGATCTTGATGATACCTCAAACAAGTCCTAACTGTGAGCTCAGGTAAAGAGGTTAGGAAAGACACAAGGAACTCAGAGAACCAGGGGTGGAGCTCTCCTTAGGGAGATCGTAGCTGAACCGATCAGGAAACAGCTGGATGACTGCAGAAATTGGGTCTCATGCATGAAACTCTCAACCAACCAAGATTCTCTCCTAAAATCAAGGAGGATTCCATGAATAATGGGCAAATATCTCGGTTGAAATCCCACGGAATAGGGGGCAGCCTTATAAATACTATGTAACGCCTCATCGAGGCAGGAAGAACAAAAAAAAAAACCCTAATGAGATTACATTTAAATAATCAATAGAGAAGAAAAGGAGCAAGAACCTCTATTTGAGAGTGGATTAGCCGAGCTCTAAAGCCGGTGAACCACTATATTCCTACTGTACAAATTTTCCTATCCCCTAAAAGACACTTCATCACTGCCATTACGAAGTTGACAGCCTAACTTCACCGTTAGTCCCACGCACTCTGTTCACTCACATTAGCGCTTGATAAAGCAAAACGAGGAGCTCTTGAAGCTCTTACAACACCCACAGGAGGCACGTCCGACCTAAAAAGGTCAGTACAGTCCCCATTATAGGGATCAACAACACCTTGATCCACTCAGAGAAGACAACGAAGGAGGGGAGAACAACCAGATCTTGGGGCAGGTTCCCCAACTACCCCCTAGGAACGACCACAATGAGGAAGTACAAAGTCAAGAACATGAAGGTGAAAAAAATGATGTCTTCCCTTATTAGTAAGAGAGAAGGGAGCAATATTGGGAGCAACGATTCAAGAACATCCAACAGGAGCTCAGCCACATGAAGGAAGCGGTCAGAAGTAAAGCTCCAGTTACAATGGACGCCTTGGTGCAGCAGACTAAATCTTCATTCACGCTTGGGGTGTTGCATTTTCCCCTCCCACCAAAGTTCAAGATGCCATAAATAGAGTCCATTGATGGAACTAGGGACCCCATGGACCACCTCAATACTTATAAGAACCAGATGAAATTACACGGGTACTACGACCCCGTACGCTATCGAGCCTTTGCCATCACTTTGAAGGGTTCAGCCTTGACGTGGTTTAACAGGCTCCCCCAGGCCTTAATCTCTTCCTTCAAAGAGCTTTCCATTTCCTTCGTATCCCACTTCATAGGGGTCGAACCTATAGAAAGCTGAGCTGTCACCTTTTGAATGTGAAACAGTGACCACAAGAAAACTTAAGGTCATATGTCCAAAAATTTAATTTGGAGTCGTTAAAGGTGGATGTCCTAGATGAAAAGTTTGCCATCACTGCCTTCATAGTTGGTCCAGGGGTACAGTCTAAAGATTTGATGTTCTTCATATCAAAATTTTCCCAAGCAACCATGGCCGAGCTGTTTGTACATAAACGACGAAGAAGCTCTTTTTTCTAAGGTAGGGAGCTCTTCCGCACATAGAGACAAGGGGAAGGAAGAGAAAAAGACGAACCAAAGTCCTAGGAGAGAGAGGGAAAGAAACCGATCTCCAAAGGGAGATAGATCTCCCAGAAGAGACAAAGAGCAATCCCCAAAAATAAGGGGGAACGTTAGGGACCGCTTAGGCCCCCCGCAGCCTGAACTACAACCAAGGTATGCACCTCAGCAATATACCCCTCTCATTGCGATAGTGTCCCATATCCTATACAAGGTACAGAACGAGAAATTCCTAAGATGGCCTCCACGAATGAAGGCAGGTCTGTCTAAAAGAGACCCTACGAAATATTGCAAGTATCATAGGGATCATGGCCATCATACTGATGATTGCATTCAGCTAAAAAAGGAGATCGAGTTCTTGATCTAGAGGGGACAGTTACGACGATTTGTCGCCCATGACAACCAGAACAGGGCTCCACCACCACCGGCACCCCAACAACAAGTTCCTGCACAGCACCAGCAACCCTTAGGATAAATCAAAGTGATATCTGGAGGATTTGCTGGAAGTGGAGAATCCAGTACAGCCAGGAAAGCACACCTGCGCAGGATTAGAGCTGGCGAAGCGCTGAAAGTACACACCGTGTCCAAAATACCTCGGCTAAGCACAACCATCACTTTTTCAGATTCAGACTTGCAAGGCTATCAGTATCCCCATGATGACCCGTTAGTCATAAGGGCCATTGTGGCTAACCAAACTGTTTATCGAGTTCTAATTAACAATGGGTGCTTGATCGACATCATTTTTGCCTCTGCCGTTGACAAAATGAGCATAGGAAGGGAGAAGCTTGAGCCAGTGAGTGCTCACTTGATGGGGTTTTCAGGGGAGAGGGTGCTACCCCTAGTATCCATCCAACTCGTGCTCACTATGGGGGACCTTCCTTGTCAAGCCACCACCACTGTGAAATTTCTAGTAGTTGACGCCCCTTCTGCGTACAATATACTACTTGAGAGACCATCCCTCAACGCAATGAAGGCTATCCCCTCAGCATATCACCTGGTCGTAAAATTTCCTATAGAAAATGTAGTTTAAATGGTCCGAGGAGACTAGCGAATAACCAGGGAGTGCTACATGGCCTCGGTGAAGCAGAAAGAGGTTGAAACTATCCAGCTAGATGAGCTTGACATGAGGGACGAGCTGGACACCAGGCCTATACCGTCAAAAGAGCTAGAGCTAGTCCAGCTCAATGAGGAGCTTGAACATATTATTTACGTGGGATCTAAGTTGAGCAAAGAAATGAAAGACCTACTCACCCAGTTCCTAAGGAAGAACATGAGGGTGTTTGCTTGGAAGCAAGAAGAAATGGAAGACATTGACCCCTCAGTCATCACACACAAGCTAAGCATGAATCCCATTTGCAAACCTATTAAACAGAAGCGGAGAAGTTTTACTCCGGAATGCCAGAAGGCAATTAACAAGGAGGTCAATAAACTCCTCCACACCAAAGCCATTAGAGAGGTGGACTACCCTGCCTGGTTGGTGAATGTGGTGCTGGTTAAGAAGACCAATGAAAAATGGCGGCTCTGCATTGATTTCATTGATCTCAATTGAGCATGCCCCAAGGACAACTTTTCCTTATCTCGAATCGACTTGATCGTAGATACAACTGCTGGGCATGAGCTCCTCAGCTTCATGAATGCTTTCTCAGGTTATAATCAAATCAGGATGGACCCAGCGGACCAGGAGAAGACTTCATTTGTGACTGAACAAGGAACTTACTGCTACTAGGTCATGCCTTTTGGATTGAAAAATGCTGAGGCCACCTATCAGTGCCTAGTGAATATAATATTTCAAAAGAAAATTAGGACATCCATGGAGGTCTATATCAACGACATGTTGGTAAAATCACTGAAGGCAGAGTTGCACATCGAGCACCTAGCAAAATCGTTCCAAATCCTCAAGAAGTACAAGATGAGACTCAACCTTGCAAAGTGCGCCTTTGGGGTATCAGCAGGAAAGTTTCTGGGATTCATAGTCAATAGTAGAGGAATCGAGGATAACCCAAAAAAGGTTAAGGCAGCTCTGGATATGTGACCACCGTCTAACATCAGGGAGATCCAACGCTTGACAGGAAAGATAGCCACCTTGAGTCATTTTGTATCCAAATCAAGTGACAAGTGCTAACCTTTCTTTTAGGTCTTGAAGAAGGCTTTTTAGTGGGATACCCAGTGTGAAGAAGTGTTCAAAGCACTGAAGGAGTACCTAAGCTCTCCCACTGTCCTAGTAAGCCCCTTAGAAGGGGAAGTGCTTACTCTTTATTTAGCTATCTTGGATTTCTCAACCAGCACAACACTAGTTAGGGAGCGAGATAGAGCTCTGAGGGGGACAGAGGAGAGATATCCAAAGATGGAGAAACTAGTTTTGGCCCTGGTGACTACGACTAGGAGACTTAGACTATATTTCTAGGCTCATACTATCGAGGTTCCAACAGATCAGCCAATGAAGTAAGTGCTGCATAAACTAGAGTCTTCAGGAAGGCTAGTTAAGTAGGCGATAGAGCTCAACGAATTTGATATTAGGTATAAGCCAAAGACTACAATCAAAGGGCAAATTTTGGCAGATTTCATCACAGAATTCACTGCATTAACACCCGTTGAAGCCACACTGCTAATACCTGACCTTCCAGTATGGAAACTTTCAATAGACGGAGCTATTAATGCCCAAGGAAGCAGCACAGGATTGATCCTGACCTTTCCAGATGGAATAGACGTGGAATATGCCCTCAGGCTTGGGTTTAAGACTTCAAACAACGAGACAGAATATGAAGCTGTCATTGTTGGGCTCAACCTTGCTCATTCAATGGAGGCAGAGCAGCTGGAGATCAATAACAATTCTCAGCTTGTCGTGAAACAGATAGAGGAGTCATACGAGGCTAAGGGTGAAAAAATGGTTCTCTACCTAAAAAAGGTACAGGAATTGATCAAGAAGTTTGTGTACGTTAAGTTCAAGCACGTTCCTAGAGCCAAAAATTCAAGAGCAAACGTCTTGGCAAGGTTGGCAATAGCTTCGCAAGAGAATTTGGATTGATTAATTCCAGTGGAGCATTTAGTAGAACCATCTATATGCATGGAAGATGAAGAATTTTTGCCTGTGCAAACACCACAGAGCTGGATAGACCCCGTTAGAAGGTATCTTCAAAATGGGACTTTGCCGAAAGATCCCAAAGAAGCTGCGAAACTAAGAGTCAGGTCAGCCAGATTTTCTATCTTGCAGGGAAATCTATACAAACGAGGATTTTTGACACCTCTACTCAAATGTGTAGGAGATGAAGATGCTAACTACATACTCAGAGAGGTCCATGAAGGGGTCTGCGACAATCACATCGGAGCTTGGGCCCTCACAGGAAAAACATTGAAGTAGGGGTGCTACTAGCCCACTATGCTCAAAGATGCTACATATCTGGTAGAAAGATGTAAAGCTTGCCAAATACACGCCAACATTTCTCACTGCCCACCAGAGCTCCTAACATCGGTGGTGAGCCCCTGCCCTTTTCAACAATGGGGTTTAGATATACTTGGCCCTCTCCCTACGGGGGTTGGACAATGCAAGTTCACCATTATTGGGTTGGACTACTTCACTAAATAGACAGAGGTAGAGCCTTTGGCAACAATCACGGAACAAAAAGTCCAATCCTTTGTCTGGAAGTTAATAATCTACAAGTTTGGGATTTCAAGGGCAGTTGTTTCAGACAATGGGAAGTAGTTCGATAACCCTAAGTTCAAGAAGTTTTGTGCAGAGCTGGGGATAAGAAATTTCTTTTCAGCCCCATCTCATCCCCAATCCAACAGGCAGACAGAGGTCACCATTCGAACAATAAAGACCGCCCTGAAAACTAAGCTGGAAGCACTGAAAGGAAAATGGGCGAAGCAGCTCCCTGAGGTGTTATGGGCTTACAGAACCTCAGTCAGGATAGCCACTCGGGAAACTCCATTTGCGTTGACTTTCGAAACTGAAGCAGTGGCTCTCGCCAAGATAGAGCTCCCATCCCCCAGAACTGAGTTTAGTGACGCAAGGCATAATGATGGGCACTGCTACTCAACCTTGATCTATTGGATGAGAAGAGAGACGAGGCCTTATAACGCATAAAACATTATCATAGGAAGACAACCAAGTACTATGACAAGAAAGTAGAGCACAAGAGTTACAAGGTAGGGGATCTAGTGCTTAGAAAGCTTCTGCTTGCGAAGAAGGACCCTTCCCACGGGAAACTAGGCCCAAACTGGGAAGGTCTTTATATCATATCAAGGGTTTTCAGGCCCGGGAACTATAAGCTGCAAACTGAGGAAAGAAAAATCATGCCTCACTCTTGGAATGTAGAACACCTTAAGAGGTTTTTTCAATAAATTTTTCTGTAATTGAATCATTCTTTCAATTAAACCGAGAACTTTTGACCCTTCCTTGTATATGCCTGCAAAAAAAAACACTTCAAACTCAAAGATGAGCTCTCCAACTCATAAAATAAAGATGAGTTTTTCAGCTCATAAAATATAGATGAGCTCTTCAGCTCATAAAATTAAGATGAGCTTTCCAGCTTATAAAGATAAGATGAGTTCTTCAGCTCATAAAATAATGATGAACTTTTCATCTCATAAAATAAAGGTAAGTTCTTCAGCTCATAAAATTGAGACGAGCTTTCCAGGTCATAAAGATAAGATGAGCTGTTCAGCTCATAAAATAAAGATGAACTACTCAGCTCATAAAATAAAGATGAACTTTTCAGTACATAAATAGAGATCTGCAGCTCACTTTGAACAATTCAGTGCATAAAAAGAGCCATATAGCTCAGGATGAACTTTTCGGTTCGTAAAACGAATTCTATAGCTCACAGCTTACCCTATTAGTCCACTCAAAAGGGTCTTGAAACCCGTGAATAGAGACATATAACTAGATTCAAGATTACAAATTCAAGAGTCCACAGAAGAACCAATAGCCATCAAATAAGAACAGAGGTTCATATATCCAGCAATAGTACGAAGAAAAGAAAAAGGGGGTAACAAGAGATATTCTCAATCCTTATTCGCCCTTTAAGCGTCTCCGGAGCTCTGCAACTTCCTCCTTCAGGCAGGCATTTTCTTCTTTTAGCTTATCCCTTTCCTTCTGAGCTTCTGTCTGAAGATTTACAAATCTCTGCCTAGATGAGGAGAACAGTATGACAGCCAAAAAAGATCTAGATGAAGAAGAGGAGTCACTGGCATGACCACTTTTGCATTTTCCAGAGGAAGTACAAACTTCCTCAACCTCATCAGATTTAGGAGGATAGGAATCAGCAGAATCTGGGCAAGAAACAAAGTCCATAGTGGCACTGGCAGCACTGAACAGAAACAAGTTATCTGGTATCACCAGCTCAGAATAGGACATAGGCTCAACTTCTATCATCTGATCAATTCCCATCTCCTCTAACAGATCCAATTCGGGAGGACCTACCAACCAAATTAATTCCTACGATTAGGAGATTACATCAAGAGACTCGAACAAATACAGGTTGCCGATATACTTACCTGAATAAAAGTAGCTCCTCCAGGATCTAGGAACTCTGCACTCTCTGTAGTGCAGCTCTATGGATCTCCAAGAATCCCCAGTTACATAAAAGAAGCGATTGATCCATCCCTCAGGAGGAGAAGGAAGGTCAAACACCAGACGCCGCAGCTTGAAGTGCCTCCATCGAAAACAGACAAAGCTCGGGACCTCATTCTCCTCGATGTCAAAAAAGTAGAAGAATTCTCCCACAGTGGGGAATTTGCCATCACCACGCAAGTGCCAAAATAGAAAAAAATTGATCATGATGGCCCACCCTTTGGGAGAGAGATGAGAAGGGCATAACCCACAATAGGCCAAAATGCAACCAACAACGGGATGAATGGGGAGACACAGTCCCATATCCAAAGCCCCCTCAAAAAAGTAAGTCTCCCCTCGAGGAAAATAATTGCAGGGCTCGTCAGAAGATGGGGCTCGCAAAGCTAGTTCCATGTCAAGAAAGAATTTTTTCTTTATCCCGACTAAGTCTGACAGTGACAATGACGAAGACACTAAGTAACGGGTCTTCCACTCCCATTCAATTTCGTAGGAGTTCCATTCCCTGAACAGGGGGAGATTGGGGCAGCCATTAGAGTTGCAGGCAAGCAAATGGGAGACGTGAAAAGAAGATCACAAAGGTGAAAAGCTTTCAAAGGGGCTGAATGGCCACGGAATCAAGAAGTCAAGATAGTAAAGAATCAAGAAGCACGCCGAACCCAAAGGCGACGGACCTTTGGATTTCCAAATTAAGGCAACAGATATGTTTAAAGAAGGCAATAAAATATGGACAATAAAGGAGGAGTTAATGACAGATTCTACCAGTCACGAGCCATTAAATAGCCAAGGAAGACTTGATACAGCCTTGGATAAGCCCAAGAAAGAGACTTCACAGATTTCTTTCCTCAGTTATGACGGGATTCAATAATTTAAATAGTTGGATCACATCCCGAAAGAGACTTCACAGATTTCTTTGGGCTGACTAAAAAGGGAACTTTATTCCTAAGGCACAACAAGGCTTCGTGAGCATAAGCAGTTGCTAGGACCATATCCCCAGCAAAGCTAGTAGATGTACTAGAAGTAACCACACCTTAGTCTTTACACCCAGCAATAAGGAGAGACCTTCCAAGAATGAAACCAGATTTCTAGGGGGTCAGTAAGCTCTGCTGACCCTAATGGAGTTGTAGGAGGTCTGCACCAAGGGTTTTCAAGCTCTAGGGAATTAGGAGCTCAGTCAGGGGTATGCATGGTAGCTCTAGGCCTGTTGCCTTAAGGGGGAGGAAAGACGGAAAAAGAGAAACATAAGTAGTTATGTAACTTAGCAAAAATAAGACAATAGACAAGTCCTATGGAAACAGGGGCTTCTTGGTAGAGGTTCATACAAGCCCAACATCTAGGAGTGCTCAGAGAAAGAGACTTCTTGTGGTGAGGTTGGATTAGCAGAAGGAAATAATAGTCTTAACATTTTCCCATTACCCCTCATCCGCCTCAAGCATTTTCAGCACTTGGTGGGCCTAGGCAGAACTCAACCCCTGACTTTGGAGGTAAGATGCATTTCTAGAGAGACTAGCTCATATGGTTGTGTGGACCTTTTGATACATCTCCTCGAAAAAGCCTTATGTGGACCTCAGGTTAAACTTCCAGAAAGGCTCTTCTTCCAACAAAGTTCTCATGCATGCAACAACATGGCCTCCAAAGATGTACTTGTGATGGACCTCAGTTTCAAGTTGTTTACTCTCTTTCCCAAATCCAGTAAACCTCTTGTCACTGTGAGGAATGCCAAGTCCACCATTCAATGCTCCCTTTGGGGTGGGCTCTACTTTAAGATTTTCAAAAACATAAAAGATCAAGAATTAGATGTACAACAACAGAAGGTTAACATCCATAAGACTCCAAACCAAGTAGCCTCAACATTCCCTTGATACTTTTCATCCATCTCAAGCAGTAACAACCCTCAACTATCCAACAGAAGTTCAGGGCAATAAGCTACAATATAACATGAGAGATTAACTACGGGTCCACGGTAGAGCTCGGAGATCCTAGAAGATTCTCTGAGGTCCCAAACATTCAGATATTTATGAGTTAAGTGTAGCTCGTATGGCTGCACAAACCTTCTAAGGCAGCTCCCAACTATTCAAACAAGCAGCATACTCTCTTCAACCAAACACAAGCATGGTAATCTCTCAAAGTCAGATCTCAATTCCTTTCCTCTCAAAAGAGCTCAGAAATCCAGCAGACTTGCAGTTCCAGCAACTTTGCTTTCAGAGGAACTCAGTTGCTGGAATTGAGAGTACAGAGCAGTACGTGAACAGCTAACCACAAAATAATGAGAGTAGATCTGAGAAAAATAGAGTAGACAGCATTGAAGGGCAAATTGGATTGTGTTAGAGCAGAGTAGACTGCATTGAAGAGTAAGTTGGATTGTGTTATCATATTGAGCAGAGTAGACTGTATTAAAAGAGCGAGTTAGATTGCGTTAGAAAATAATTAGAGAAAGAGGAAAAAATCAGTGTGTTTACCATTCAAACAAGTCAGGAAAGCAAACCAAGTTTACACTCCCCAATAGAAGTT
The DNA here is from genome assembly GCA_963454935.2 of Ilex paraguariensis. Classification (NCBI taxonomy): domain Eukaryota; kingdom Viridiplantae; phylum Streptophyta; class Magnoliopsida; order Aquifoliales; family Aquifoliaceae; genus Ilex; species Ilex paraguariensis. The sequence continues at coordinate 1,384,727 of CAUOFW020002280.1, forward strand.
ACAAATGCTAAAAAAAAAAAAACTAGAAGGAATTAAAAGATCCTAAGTTTCTAAAGAGGGAACATGTGGAGGATCCTGCAATGAAGTTACTATAGCCTCAGCAGCAGGAACAGAGGCAGAGCTCGGTAGCTCACCAGGTAACCCTTCTGGCAAGGTAGCAGTTGAAATCTCAGAAGAGCCAAGTACAGGTGAGGAGGTTGGGGCCTCGATCTCAGGTAGAGCTCTCATTACCAGATTAGCAGAAAGGACGTATTAGCAGGAACAGCTGGAGGAGTGGACATTTCAGTACCTGCCAAAGCCCTATCAGAGGCAGCAGGAGCCAAGGTGCTGTCATTGCCCTCTGAATCAGACTCCTCCAACTCCTCCTCAGTGGGGAGGGCAAAGTCAAAGTCGAGGTCTGGGTAGGTCTTGTCCGCTTTGCACTGAAAGGCCAACCATCCTGAGGCCCACTTGGTGGTGACATCATCTTTCAGCTCGACTATTATGTCATCCCTCTCCTTAACAGCTATTTTTTGCACTTCGAGCTCACCGCATAGGCTCTCGTTCACTTCAGCCAGTATAACATACTCCTTCCTAAGGCTCTTAAGGGAGCCCCGAGCATCAAAGGCTTCTTAGCTAGCTTTGTTCCAGGCATTGGTTTTGAGTAGCAGCTCTTCCCTAGTCATCCTCAGTTCATCACTGACCTTCTTCTCTCTTTCTTCAGCCCTATCCTTAGCAGCTTGAAGAACTTCGTAGTTAGAGGTCTGCTTCTCCATTTGCTCCTCGAGCTTTTGCACCTGAGCTCCAAGGCTCTCATTGTCAAAGGTTAGCTCAGCGACCTTAAACTCGTATATCTTCAAAGCTTTGGCAGAGTCCTCCGAAGATCGGACCTTACCCATCAAGTTCTTCAAATGAAGAGCCATCTGTGGACAAAAAAAAAAAAAGAGGAAACAGACATAAATCAGCACAATTCAACCGCGCCGAGCCAAAAGCGAGTGTGAAATACTTACAGTGGCTGCTCCCTGGAGAGCTGAGCAGAAAGAGGCCTTAGGAGACATGGTAGAGGCCCTCTGAATATCGGATTCAGGGAGAATGGATGAAATGACCCCAGCTGCCAACTCAGCATTATCGAAGAAGGAGTTTTCATCAGTCTCCTAGCCCTCTCTCTTTTTGACTTTGGGACTCCGGAGAGGCAGTTGGGATGGTTGCTCAGGCAGTCCAGGGGGTGCAAAGTTTGGCTTCATTCTAGTAATCAGCTCCAATGCTCCCTCAACCTCAGAAGAGGTGAGGGAAGCCAACCCTGGCTCGGAAGTCTTTCGGGGGGCAATCTGGGCCCCTTGAAGAGGAGAAGGGGCTAGGGATTGAGATGAGGGAGTCTGTCCTCCTTTGCTCAAGGCAAGAGAAGAGGGCACTCCTAACTTCTGCACTTTAGCTCTGTCAACGGGGCTGCCTCCAGAGCTGGTATCGACCTTCCGTTTGCCACTTTTCCTACTTTTCTTCAGTAGGTAAACTTTAGCCTGGAGTTCTTCAGGGGTAGATTTCATTATGGAGGAGCCTAGAAGATCTGAATCGAACAAGTTAAACATGAGAGAGGAAAAGAAGGGAAGGCAAGGGAACCAACTCAAAAAGTGTTACCTTCTATGTCTTCAGGCCTAACAACTGAGATAGGGAGCGGAGCTTCTATCGATACCTTAGGAGGACTGAATCTCTATGTTACTAAGACCCAGGGCTTGATGAGTTTGGAGTACTTCTCTAGATTACACTTCTTCAATTTTCGCTTTACCCTCTCGTCCTGAGCACTGAGCTTTAGTCAAATACCTAAAAAACAACACAAGAAGAGCAAAGGTCAAAAAGGCAACTCAACGATTCCCAAATCAGAGCTCAATCAGTTTGAGCAAGGGCTCACCTAAGTTATCAGGGGCGAACCAAGTTCAAGGGATATCCAGAGTATCAGTCCTGTTAGCAGGGTTGTACTCCCAGTTGATGTCCTCAATGAAAAAGAATTGTTTCTTCCAACTCTTATGGGAGCTCGAGAGGTGAGTAATGATCTGCCTAGCTGTGGTTCACTTTGAGATATATAAGAAACCTTCTGATAAGGTGAGCTTGACATTAAAAAGATCCACAAGCAAGGAAAGACTGGGGACCCCGAGTCTATGAATCTTGAATAAAACAAGAAGACCCACAAGTACACCCCAGAAATTAGGGGAGAACTGAGCAGGGCAGATATTGAAGTGTTGCAAAACACTCCTGATGAAGGGATGCATAGGAAAGCGAAGGTCATTCTCAAAAGTAGCCACAAAGAAACATACTCTTTTGTGAACTTGGGTAACGTATAGGGTGTATTTATCTGGACACCAGGGCTGGATACAAGGAAGAAAATCGTAACGAGTACTGAGAATTCTCACATGAGAAGAGTAAACCTCACTAAGTCCTATGAGCTTAGCATGCCTAAAGGCGGCCCCTGTGCTCGCTGCGCTGTCAGAGACTCTTATCCCACTCACCTTGCCCTTACCTTTGTTAGGATTAGGGGGCACAGAAGAAGACGATGGGGATGGTTTCTCAGTATTTTTCTCGGCATCGACGGCATCCACATCGGAAAAATTGTCGATTTCCTCGCCTACATCCCCTAAATCAGTGTCCTTTTTGACATACATTTCCCCCAAGAGAGAATTAGAGGAACATGTAACTCTGGAAGGAGTAGACATGACTAGATAGGAGAAAGATAAACTGAAAGAACAGTAGAGAGGAGAAATACTAATTAAGCACTACCTAATAACCCTAGGGTCAGCGCAGTAGCTTCCAACAGCAAGGATTCACACAATAGAAGACTAGTCCACGAAGTGAGGGAAATGAGACAAGTAGTAATTTCGATTCCAAAAGTAAAAGAACTGAAAGGCCTAGAAATGCAATGGCCACCTCGAATTTGAGGGATCCAGAACGAGAAAAGGTGAAAAAGGGACAAAAGGGCGTACCTAGGTGAGAAAGAGCAACGAATAGCAGCCTAGAACGAAATGGAAGAAAGAGGGCAATGCGAATCTTCAAATCGAATCCACAGAACTCGATCTTGAACGAGGAATCAGAGAATTCCAAACCAAAAAGCCAAGAAATCGCAAGAAGAGAGAAGCAGCAGAGAAGTTGAACAGTAGAATAGGGCGGTTCAGATAGTCGTTTGAGCATTTAAAGCTTAAGAGACGTGGACTGAAACGTGCGCGGGAAACGAAGAAGTCATGATTGCTGAAAATCGTCAAAAAGGCCTAACTCACGTGTAAGCCAAGGTCAACCATGTGCAAATCCTGCTCGATTTAAAAAATAGCTCAACCCCTGCCCAAGCCCGCTTGAACCAGGGGCAACTGATAATACATCAAACAACCTCTAGCTGTGAGCTTAGGTCAGGAGGTTAAGAAAGACACGAAGAACTCAAAGAACCAGGGGTGGAGCTCTCCTTGGGGAGATCATTGCTGAATCGACCATGAAACAGCTAGATGACTGCAAAAATTGGGCCTCATGCATGAAACTCTCAACCAACCAAGATTCTCTCATAAAATCAAGGAGGATCCATGAATAATGGTTAAAGATCTCGGCTGAAATCCTACGGAATAGAAGGCAGTCTTATAAATACTATGTAACGCCTCATCGAGGCAGGAAGAACAAAAAAAGAACCCTAATTGGATTATGCACAGTCTTGTGTTACATTCAAATAATCAATAAAAATAAAATGAGCAAGAGCCTCCATTTGAAAGTGAATTAGCCGAGCTCTAGAGTCAGTGAACCACTATATTCCTATTATGCAAATTCCCCTGTCTCCTAAGAGACACTTTATTACTGCCATTACGAAGTTGACAGCCTAATTTCACCATTGGTCCCACGCACTATATTCACTCACACCATCAGATCTCAAGATTGTTTCAATAGAAAACTTCTAACCAAACTTACTCTCTTGCCCTCCTAGCCTTTCAATTGCATGCACAAAGGAGAGATGGAGATCGGGAGTCCAGCGTAACCTTGGCATTTTTGAGCGAACATATCGCCGAACTGTGGTCTTCTTTTCATTTCCTTCTCCATTGGAACTATTGTTCTTCGAATTCCCTTCTACTGTTTTATCACCATCCTCAACATCAGCATCCTTGTCTGGGCGGTTTGATGCACCATTCAAGTCTATGTATGAATTTTTTTGTGAAGACATTGAGGGTTAGTTTTTGGGTTGTTCCTCACTTCCACGGCACTTTTTATTGTCGTGAACCACTGATCCTTCAGTCATCGCTACACTTCCTCTATATAACCTTCACAATGTTCACAATGTCAATTTCTTCTAGAGCTGCATTCCCACCAAGGGAAAATCAACATGAGGAAGTTGGAAAAGAATATGCTACAACAAAATAAATTCCACGGCAAAAAACGAGTAACAAGGAAAAATAAACCCAATAAAGATCAAAGTATAACCATTGGTAACTGTTTTTAATTTCTAATTTGTTAGGAAAAAGATCAAAGATCAAAGTGTAGATATAAAATCAAATCGGTCATTCATATGAAATCATAAAAAGTTGCAGAAAATTGTTAGAACATTTATTTGTAATTCCTTTTGATCAGCTGTATCATCTGCCTATATAAATTGAGGTAGTTCAGAAATAAAGAACTCCATATGGCCGAATAATAATATTTTATGGTTGAGTAGGTATGAACTTCTGCTACCTAGAACAAAGTCAATACTGATTGATTTGAAAAAAATGAAATGCAAATATATATTGCCCACAGAGAGGTAGAGAGAGAGAGAGAGAGGTCCCCTTTAAAAGTTTCACATGTTCAGAACATCAAAACACAAAATACGTAATTGGCAAGAAAATGGAAAAATTTTTGAGCAAATATCGCTGATTTACATGTGTATATCAATGCTCGTGAGGCACTTGACAGTAGGTGTTATCCATCTCTCATTCATTTCTTCACAAATTCTGCAGCCAAAACAATTTTAAAAAGTTCAGCAAACCCTAAAAGTACTTGAAATACATATATGATGGAATCTGAAGCAATAGTTGGCTAATGTCGTGGATCAATATAAAAGATTTGGAAGAAAAAAGGGTGATAGATAAATAACTTTCTGCCAAGATCAAAGTTCTCCACTTCTCTAGGGAGAAAGTACACCTCCTCTTCTTTCCTGATAGAAATCTGATTTCCTAAACTGGCTCTAGGGCAATAATTTCTGAAAGCTGGTTACAACAACATATGGAAAATATATTCAAAAGAAATCAATTGTCCGCCCCAAATCCAAAGAAAGCAATAACACAAAAGGGCAGGAAGAAGAAGAAATCATTGGTTTCTGGTAAAATATAAGGTAGTAATTATCAAAAAAAGTTGACAAGGCCTATAAAAGGATTGATTTTTACAATGATTAATCTAGTTATTGACAATCACATGCTCCTTTATCCCTCGATCTTTTTTGTTTCAGCGTATCACTACCTAGAAGTACTGGCTTCTAGTCTGTTAGTTAACGAAACGATTCTTCGAATATAAGGATCAGATCATGCAGTTTAGAACATGAAAAGCATAGAATGAATTACAGAAATAGCAAATGAAACAATTTTCATAATAGGGGTTGGTTGAAGAACAGCCAATCAAGTATGGTTTACTACTTTTTTCGCAATAATTTAAACTAAAACAAAACCCCACAAGAAATCAAACAGGAAAACCTAAGCTTCAGTACTTGAACTTCATCATTGAATATGCTGCCAAAATTCGATGAAAATAGTTATTTCATGTAGATAGAATAATTTTTATTTTCTGTCCTCCCCTAAATACAAACCATTGATGATGTTGGTGCCTCAATTGTCCCCTTCCCAAGACCTTCAACAGATGATCGCTTGCTGCAGCTATAAGCACACCGCAGTGTGAATGCTTTCATACCCACAAAGATATGAACTCTAAGAACCTAGCCATGAGCACACAAAGAAAGGAGAGAGAGAGAGCTGGAACTGTTTTTCTCTGGGAGTTGGGTGGAGGTTTTTGATTCATTCAACCATGGAATTTAAGCCTCATGCCATTAGTCATCACAGCTTCATATATTCCTACGACTTTCATGGGTTTCTTGAAAATCAACGTCATTCGGGCAGTCCACTTGTAGTCATCTCAATCCAATAATTCTTTCTTACATTATGAATACAGATGAGGATGGTCCCTTTAACCGTAAAGCATCATGTGACTTCTGCAAGCTTTTTTTTTTCCTTGCACATTTTATTATCGTACTCTCTCTCTCTCTCTCTCTCTCTCTCTCTCATGCACATACACACTCACTCCCTCACTCTCTCTCTCACACACAAGCGTGTTATTATCTTAATTGTTTGACCTCTGCTTGAGACTATTCTGTGTTATTATAATAAACAAATTCTTCTTGTGCTTCTCTTCATTTGTTTACTTGGTTTTTCTTTTCATATATTTTCATCTTAATTTTTTTGCAAGAAAAGTGGGACCATTACATTCATTTGAAGAACCTATCAATTTCTTCTCACCTAAACTAAGACTTTCTTCCTACATCATAACCCTTAGTTGCTGTCCACATGCGTTCATTTTTATTCTAAGATTCGAAAATAAAGGTCTGAATCATGAAAACCCAACATTGAATAGCAGTTTTCAGAATTGCGTAGCCAGCAAGTGGTGGGTAAAACGTAGAAATCAGTCAATTTTGGCATGCACATTAGAAAATTTGAAATGTCTTTAAGTGTGCACTAAGGTCTTGGAATTGGTGGCTTGATTCTTGTTCACACCAGAGAGAGAGAGAGAGAGAGAGAGAGAGAGAGAGAGAGAGAGAGAGAGAGAGAGAGAGAGAGAGAGAGAGTTAGGTTGAACTCCAACAAAAAGAAGTGAAGCCAAACTTCTGTCTTCTAACCCTAAAAGCTTGTTGCCATAAAGATACTTGATTTTTGTGGGGCAATTTGGGGTGGTTGAAAGGTGACCCGTGTAACGCCAATGTTTAAAATTTTTAGTTGCTAGGGCATGGCTTATTATATAGGTTTGAATAAGAAAGAGAAATAAAAGTATTAATACTAATCAACACAAATTTTTCTTTTTTACGAATATTGAATATTGTATGAAATAGAAAAATCATTTTATTTTTGAAAAAAAAAATCATATATCCTCTTCTTCTAGTAATATTTTATGCAATTTTCACATAATCGTTTTGCACTTGGGTTCGGGTTTGACATTGTGCGCCACTGCTCTTACAAAATCATTTTACTAAATTTTGTTTATTAAATTAATGTGAATTATTAAATCAGTGGATTTTATTATCTTTTTATAGTGAGATCTATTCACCCACCCATTGGTAAACATAATTTAGAAATAAATTTTGTATGCACATATTTATCCTTTAAAATATGATTTACACAATTCAGCTGAAATTCGGGGTCAATTTTGGTCAAAATTAGGTTCCATTTGAGGTTGAATATTTGGTTACACCAAGCAAATTGAAATTCAAGTTGAACCCAAATTCATTTGGACAGAATTTGGTTTGGATCGAATCCAAAAATTCAAGACTTCAATCAATTATTGTCCGAATCTAAATTAGTCAGGTTGTAGTTTTTTTGCACAAGTTCAATCCAATTACTGAAAATCTAAGTCACAATAATATATATCTAGTTGGATTTAAGTTAACTTGCGCGACTTGTATCTCTAATTTACTAAGTAATGTTGGAACAAAGAATTTCTATGTCCATTATCCTAACTGATTTCTTTGGGAGGCATTTTCTACTATCCTCCACTGTTAGTTTGGAGAAATTTGTTCTCTGTTTTATACCAAAGTCAACAAGAGGTGTCATTAAGTCATCCTTAAAGTCCAAGAACTCCTCTTATAACTAGCAACTAGTGTAGAATTGGCACCTCCCAAGTAGTTGTCCAATTTGATTAGTTGACATACAGCTTCCGGATGCTGGTAGAATCTGTCAAATCACATAAATTTTTTGTGTTAATTACTCTTAATTCATTCTCTATCCTTTTTTATTGTTCACTGTACTGCAAGTTCAAAACAATTGTAAATTTGTACGTAGTCCTGTTCCAGAGCACTTCAACAAATCTGTTTTGGGGTACTCTATGTACAAGTGATGTAGGAGGATTTGAGTCAGATGATGAGTTATCAAATGACACGTTGATGGCGCTGAGATACCTTGAATTAGTAGATCGGTGCAATCAGAATTCCAAGTTTAATAAAGATTGACACTGTTTTGATCATAACTTTTGATTCATTTGGAGTTTCGAGACTAATAATATATCAAATCGAAACTCTCAATGAGCCTTACAAGACTAGAAAAAAGCCTAAAAACATGTGTTTGGGCATTCCGAAGTATTTCTCAATTTTGAGTTTATTTAAATTTTTTTGTAATTTAATTATTTCTTACGTAATTATGGTTTACAACTTATTGTTTAGTATTTAAAAGATGTTTTCATGTGTTTTAGGGTTAACTCTCATTATTCTGATTTTATAAAGATTGTGTCTGCTCAGTCAATTTTTGGGCGATTCGCTTGTATTCTTCTCTATGAATTATCTGTTGGAACTAGCTTACAAAATAATCGTCATTCTGTCCAATGTCAACAAGGCACCCTCCACTACAGCTTGATCGACTTTGTTTTTTTACTTAACCTGAGGTCTTTCATTGCTTATGTACATCATTGTTTACATATTCACAGCAATGAAATTTTACCTTCCTTATAAAAAAAATCCGATAACAATAGCAATGAAAAACCAAATGAGAAGCCAGATGATACCACCATCTGCGTTTGATATTGTTAATGGAAGGTCTGCATGAGCGAGAGAGAGAGAGAGAGAGAGAACGGTTTAATGGAATTAGAGATGGTGTGTTGGGGTTGGTGGAAGCAAAGTGAGACCCTTCTTTAAACTTTCCATACCATCAAAAGAGTTTGCTTTCCAAAGCTTATTTAGAAAATTGGACTGTTTTGTCTTTGATTAGCCAAAAATGAGCTGCTAATTTTACACATTACCACGAACACAATATAAATTCAAAAATAATTTGACCCATTAAAAAAGATTATGAATATGTCGGATTGGTGCTTTTCTTTCATCATATATCTAATATTGTATGAATTATTTGAGTCAAAAATATTTTTATTGACACAAATACTGGTACTAATACAACATGAATTGATCAAAATAACACGACTCAAATTAATGCGACTCCATGCACACCCTGAGGCTGAGGAGAGGAATCATATGGGATTAGGTTACCCTAAAAGACACCCAAAACTGGCTTGATATGCCTGATTTCTATATGTGCATATATAATCTTTTCACACAAAAAATATTGTAGAAGAGTAAGAAAATGGCGTCTTATGAAGGGTTGACATTCAATTATTAATATATAGCTCGTAAGAATCTTTCAAAGAATAACGTCTATTATTTATTGCTTCACGGACTGCGACATCCAACCTAGCATCACTACAAATATGAGAGAGAAAAATAAATAAACAAAATCAATACTCTTTAAGAGATAATCACCCTTGTTTCTCATGTAACATGTTCTAAATTCACTCAAATTACGGTGGCCAATATCCGATCTTGAGGAAATAATTAGCGCAAATTTGAACGTCCTGTAACAAAAAACAAATACCTAATACACAAAGTTTTCACCATTTTTGAATGTGGGAGTGTGATGTATAATACTGAGTAAAATGTGTGTGCATGGTGATTTTGGCATAATAAACAAATCCATAGATCTTTGAACTGATAAACTCGAGCTTGCCTAGAAAGTCAAAGGTTTCGCAGCAAATGTATGTTGGGAAATTGTCTTGAGTGGTGAGGGAACTCTTTATGAACGGTTTGCTCACTTGTAAGACCTCGAACATGGTCTTGCCACTCAAAAAGAAGGGTTAGAAGGGCATCAGATTGTTTTTCGGTATGACCCTTTCGACAATTAAGTCAATATTTGCGAGAGAGTTGAAAAAACATTGTTTTATTGCTTGGATGAGATTTTGCGTAATTTAGACTTAAGTTTGAAAATGCTATTTACATCTCTTTGAAGTCAATCATTACGAACAACCGAGTCCTTTGGTGGAGGGAAGACTCCTCATTGGCTCACTTGGGAGGCGACATGTGGTGCACAGTCCTTGAATAGTGAGCCCCCTTTTTCACATGGCAGAAGTTTTTGCATTTAATGTTCGAATTCTCGAGCATTTAATATTTGTTTTTCTGACCTTCATGAGCAATAAATATGTCCCATCTTCTATAGGAGTCTTTTAATGTGTCCTAATTGTGGTTGTGCACGCGCAAGGGCATTATTGTTCATTACCCCCCAAGGGGTCAAGATTTCAATATCTTATACTTCGTACATCCTTGCTATTGGTTACTGGACTATCCCCTTTACCATTCAGGTTGCATTAGAAAGGGTGATTGATGATTGATAGTCAATTCTGATTCCAAGTGATAATGTTCTTCTTAACCTCAATCAGTGCCATGTTTGAGCCGCTCGTTGGGTGGCAGCCAAGACACTTTCTAACTCACTTCCTTTGAGTTGTGTGAGTTGTCCCTCCCCCGAGCTTATGACTTTTTTATCTTTAGATTGTAACCAGAATTTTCCTACACAATGTAATTTTGATTTGTCTTCTTTTAAAAAAAAAAAAAATCAGTGGCACGTTTGCATCAGCTAACTTTATCTCCTTCTCTTTAGGAACTTAGTCATTTGGTAGGGGCTAGCCATCAGAACTATCGTCAACACCTTGCCAGCGTGGAGACCTGAACACCGAGAACACATGTCAAGCATTTAGGGTTCTGGAGACCCATGTGCTGAGGACACGTGTCAAACAACTGGAGCTCCAGAGAACCTAAACTTTGAGGACACGAGTCGAGCAAGTAGCGTCTCGAGAGTCATGTATGCCGAGAACATGTATCAGTTACAAAAGGACTACGAGTGCACCCACGCCGAGGATACATGTCACTCCATGGGGGATCCAAGACAGCCACTGGGGGGATACTTGCCGTCTCCCCATCAATGTGCATGGAATAACGGTAACTTATGCAAAACTGTGTGTTGAGTACTTCTGAATTAGTAGTGTGGGATTCCCTTTAATACAATTTTAATTTCTATTTTTCACTTTTGTAGGCTACTTACTAAGAATTCGACCAGGATTCATTGTAACGGATGATATACCAGGGAGAAATATTAAAAAAAAAAAAAATCGATGGTTCTGGTTCCGAGAACTTATAACAATCACGTGAGAGACCATTAATAATTTAAAAATCTTGGCAGAGGGAACCCTTCACTGCCGCGAATTTTCTGCCAAATTACCATGATTTTCCGAATGTATTCCCTTTACCATGATTTTTAATTTATTTTTCAAGCTGTACTTATTTTATAAAGAAATTATGATTCAAATTAGCGGTGACAATCATATCGTATCGGGTCGTGTTCACATCAAGCACTAGTCAATCCTAACCAAATTTATTTAACTAATCGTATTGTATAGTGTCGATCTATTTATAATTTTTAAATAAAAAATTTAATGCTCTGTTTTATGTTTAAAATTTCATTATCATTTAATCAAATCTATGTTCATATTTTTTTCTATAAATTAAAAATTAATTTAATAAATATTACAATAAAAATGAGTTAAAATATTTTTTTTGTACAAAAATTAGGTTACTACTTGATAAAATATAATTAAAATTTAGTACTTTATTCTTATAATACTACTCAAACGTGTTAATCTTGTCAATTTCGTATCATTCTTGTTTGACACTAACTCAACCCATTTATTATTTGTGTTAACTCATCGTGTCATATGCGGGTTCGTGTTGAAAAATTTCGAACCCTAACACATTAATTTTATATTAATTTTAAATCGTATTTTTGTATTGTGTTAAAAATTATCGCCCCCTAATTCAAACTCACACTGTGTTAATGTAAACGTGTATTCGTCAAACACCATATGATTTCTAACTGCTGCCAACAATCTTTTTTGAAATTTTATAGAACTGGTAGATGGTAGATCATCTGCTTCCAACTTGTTTTAACAACTTATCTTGAGGTCTTTTCGCCAACATTTTCCAACTATAAGAAAATATTAAATATAACAAATGATCACCATGTATAAAGATGTAAAATTTCTTTATTCACTTAAATAATAACACTAAAGAATAATAATATAGTGAAACCGTTACGCAAAATAATAGACAAGTACATAGTAAGTAACAAGCCTACACTGTAGTAGTTTTACATGAATGGCACAACATTGTCTGAATTCCACATGATTAGATGTGGGACAATGTGGATGGGAATGACCCATGGGCCAATTTGGGTTGCTCCTTTAGTTTTTGCAAAGGCCCGGTTCTAAATAAAGAAAAAATAAGAAAGAGAAAATGAGAGAGTAATGGCAAGAGAGTTTTTGCACCGACTTTCAAATTTTCCATTGAAAATTGCTATCTATCTCTTGAGAGGAGCCCTTTAAATAGGGTATATTTTTGAGAAATTTAAGGAAGGTCCATATTTTAGAATTTATGGGGCTATAAATCCATTGGAAACTTATGTTAAGTTTAAGTCCATTTTTTATTGAAATATCCAAATTACCCCCATACTCCCTCTTTCCTCACACAAGACACCAATGCCAAAAATAGTAACTTTAAAAACAAAAACGAAAAAACATTTAAAATCAAAAATAGTAATATTTAAACCCAAAAGAGTAACATTTAACATTATGGTGGAAAAAAAAAAGTAACATTGAACATAATAAGGATATAAATAGTAACATCAACATGATGGTGGCCAAAAAATGGTAACATTTAAAACTAATTGATGTTACTATGGGAATGTTACATAGTTTGAGTGTTATTATGCGATGTTACTATATAATATTATTAATTTATGTTATTATATGTGTGTTGTACATCATTTGAATTTTACTAATTGATGTTATTATATGTGCGTTCTATTATTTTCTCTTGCTGATTATCTTGTTCTCTCACTAGATCCCAATGGATTACCTGGCCATTGTTGCTAGAAATTGCGATATAAGCTCATTCTAGCATTTGTCAGAGCAACTAAAGCTCTTATCAAACTGAAACAAACCTTTAAATTTGAACGAATCTACAACATTTAATACCACAAAAAAAAAATCCAATAGAAACAAACAAGAATTAATTCAAACCACCATTCAAAAAAATTTATTCAAAACACAATAGTAACATCAAATATGTATAAAAGACCATGATAACTGATAAATAGAAAAATAGCACGTACTCAAAACCCCGAGCCCAGCGGAGCTCTACTCCGGCGTTGAACCACTTCAGCTCGGCAGGATTCCACGCCTAGGGGACCCATACTAGTTTCACTTAACTATTACTTCCACTTAGCCAACAAAAACTGTGTTAAGTGAGTAACGGATTCAGCTAAAGTAGGTGGAGCAAAATCCTCTAACAACCGAACCACACGGCTTATAAAACGGAAGCTATGCAGGAGATGGAGGTAGGTGACAACAGCTAAATCAAAAGCTTCTTTGAATCCTTAGAATCTCTTCGATTGGATTGAATCTATCATCGGAAGGTCGATCCCCAGAACCCTCCGGTGTCGACTTGTCTTTGTACAGTACTGGAGGATTATTCTAACTCACTGTTGGCTCTAAAGCTCGGTGAACATTCTGAACCATCTTCGGTAACAATAGCCCAAAAGCCCACAAAAAATTTCGAAGGAAATGGCAAACATAGGTGTTGTCCCATTTAGCGTAAAGTATTTTGAACAAATCCGAGTAAAGGAATATACTCAGACAAATGCATTTTACTGAATATAAACCAAATTGTTCATAATCACACTAAATATTCGAATAGTAAAAGAATGAAGGAAAACAAACACGAATTTGGAGGTAAATTTAATGCATTGTGATGAATCTTCTATGTTTCATCTTCGAGGAAGGGTCATCGGATTCATTCGAATAGGAATAACTACGCATACTTGCATGGGCTGCAACAATGAATCTTTAAAAGCAAAATTGTTCCTAGATTAGGATTCAAGCAAAAGTTATTCTCTCTCTATTTCTCTCAAACAATTTATATTGATATAAATGGATTGATGCATCCGAGCTAATCTGTGCATTGTAATTGTGATTGGAACGGGGGAAGGGACCGTGGAACTTTAATAAAAGGAGGAACAAGACTCATATCTAGGGGAGCAATTTGAGTGGGTTGGACAATCAACTCTAACACAACCCTAAATATATAATATTTAACCCTAACCTTACCTCAAGTTGAGAAACTTAACCCGAGCACTGCCCGATTTTAATTGGGGCAAGTTCGGGTTGAATTCCGATTAATGATTTCGAACTGATTTTGGATTAATTTCGGGTTACTTTACGGGTTCAATTCGGGTTGAGTTCGAGTAGAGCACAAAATAGGTTTATTGTTCTAAACTTAATACATATATTATATAATATTCACCTAAATTAACAACTAATAATTTCAACCAAATTTTTAACAGTGCTAATGCTAGAACAAAAATAAAATGAATGAGAGAGACAGAGAACGATAGAACAAAAATGAAAAATCAGTGCTAATACTTTATATATATATAATTTTAAATTTGTCGGGTTCGGGTTGAACCCGTAAACCCGATGCCTTAATTCGAGCTCAACCGAAATTGAATTCGAGTTCAACCGAAATTGAATTCGAGTTGGGTTTTTTAACTCAAGTCCAACCTAAATATTAAAAATTCTTACCCAAACCCTAATTTTTTCGGGTTGAGCTTGGATTGAAATCAGGTTGCCCAACCCAAATTACACTCGTACTCATATCCGCTGTATTAGGTGTAGCCATTTAATAAGTTTAAGTCTTGTACCTAAATTCTTAAAAAGCCTCCAATATTAAACTAACCTCCAATTTCTTGTATATTTTTTTATCAAAAATAATCTTTTAGTCCACTATTAGGGCTGGATCAATAATACATGAAGTCTTAGGTAAACCTTTAGATGGACCCATAAATTATTTTTAGATGAATAATTTATTTTTATTTTTTTTTAGATTTTAAAATTTAAAATTTGTATTTTTTAGTATGTATATTTAATGTGAAAAATAACTTTCAAAACAAATATTTTATGAAAATAATTATATAAAGAATAAAATTAAACTAAAAAATTATAATACAAAAAAATAAATTTAAATAAATAATTTAAAGTTATTGAAAATTCAAACAAGATAAGATAAGTCATTGAGAATTTAAATAAGATTACATAAGATAATGTTGGTGAAGGCTAAGAGGCAAGCACGCAAGCCTAGAGAGACAGAGAAAGGAGGGGGACCTGGTCAACGGTTGCGCGTCCGAGTAATTCGGGTGTGGGGCCCTCACCACCTCTCAAAAAAACCGCGGGAAGTAACTGATGGCCGCCGGCGACCAATGACCGGACTGTTGGCCCATCGGCTATGGTCCCACCAAACCCTAAAAATATTTAAGAAAATCATTAATATTAAGCAAAACTGAGAAGTTAGACCCACAAAATTTTTTAAAAAAAAATAGAAAAATAAGGAAAATTTTGGAAAGTGGAACACTGTTTGTGGGGGGTGATCTCAAGTTAGAGAGAGAAAGTGAACACTAAAACAATTTTTTTAGAGAGAGAAAAATCTTTCCCTTCCACCTCTTTCAGAAATGATGGTCGAAGAGAGGCTCCTCCTCTGAGATCATCCTGAAAAGGGTAGTCAAGAAAGATAAAGATTTTAATTCATTTTTTGATTAATTAATTTATTTTCTTAGCTGTGATTTGGGTCTCACCAATCTTTCTGACCTATAATCATCATTATCATTTTCATTTTCATTATCCCCCGCCATTTTTGTTTTGAGCAATTCTTTGTAGTTTTCAGAGAATTATTAATTTCATTTCGACCCATAGAAGATTCACAATATCACCAGCAACCACCACAAAGACTTGTATCATTGACCGCCCTTTCACACTTTCTTTCTGGTATGTTTTCCTCTGCTTTTCTTTACATTGCATATGCTTTTTTTTCTTTTTATTAGATTGCTTGTTATGTTGTTATTCTCTTATCATCTTTTTGCTTTAGTGCTTTTGTTTGTTGGGGTTTGAAATACTCTTTTTTGTGCCATTTGACCCACATTCATGAATGTTAATTTTGTTTTATTGTTTTGCAAATTTCAGCTCTAATTGAATTTTGGAGATCATACATAGAGCCGGGTGTATGCCATTGTTGGTGAAAATGGAGGTTTTATAGCGTAAGGTTCAAAGTTTAGAAAAATGAGAGATCCCAATTTGGTCATTAGGTTCAAGAGGGCTAATAAGTTTTCTATTCTTGGTGATATATATTGTGCAGAGTAGTGAAGTTGTATTGTTTGTGTTTGTAAGATTAACAAAGTGTCATTGTTATTGGTGGTGGTGGTGGTGGTGGTGCTGTATGATTTATTGGGTGTCCGAGTTATCCATTACTCGGAGGGTTGTTCTGTGTGACAAAGCTGGCGAAATTATATAGCATATTGTATAGAGTCCTGGCTGTAGGCAGGAACAACTGCAACATATGGTTTGGCAAGCAATGGGGGATAGATGGACCGCATATGGAATCCAGTCATCATGTTTTGTTCTTTTGATTCTTGCTTTGGAAATTCATGGATGTTGCTCGCTTAGTTCTGAAGGTATCTCTTGGTATATATTTTTGTTCACTACCTTCTACAATTTAATTGTAGAAATTTGTTCATCATTATGAGTTGTATCTGAAATCCAAATGTAGGATTGGCATTACTGGACTTCCGGGATAGAGTGGGTTCTGATCCATATGGTGCTTTTGCGAATTGGAGTGCGAATGACAGTGACCCATGCCTGTGGTCAGGCGTTATTTGTGTGGACGGTAAAGTGCATATGGTGTAAGTCCCTGTTATGTTTCCTTAAGATATTCAGATCACATTTATGCCAAGAATATTTTCTTGTAAATGTAGATTGATGTCTTCTGGATTCTATTTTAGGCTTATGTGCTGTGTTAATTGTAGACAAATGTGCTCTTTTCTCTTCCTTTTTTTAATATCATAGGAAAAATAATGACTTTTATTTCAGATGATCTGGTCACGAAGATTTAGCAGTCGTTGAGAAATGGTATAATTTTCATGTTTTCAATTTGCTTTCATTTGTAGGGATCTCAACGGGCTTTCTCTGGAAGGAGTACTGACACCAGAGCTTGGAAAACTCAGTCGCTTGAAATCTCTGTAAGTGCCAACCTCATTTGGCTTTTGTATTTAAGATTCAGTGGTCTTGACTCTTGGTGGACTTCACAATACAGAAGGTTTCACAATTCAAATACAAATGCCTTTTTTTCAACTTGATTGGTCCTAGCAATAACTTGGAGTTAATGTTTCTAACAGTTAATTTTGCAAAGAAACATGAGATAAAGCAACATCTATGTTGGTCCTAGGCAAAATCTGTGTTATCAACATAATCATCATCATCATCATAGTCATTGTTATCTTGACGCCAATGCACTATCCTGTCCAATTGTAGTCGTAAGACTGTCAAACTGAAGTTATTTTGCAAGTTAAGCAGATATATTGAAGTTGTGGAAATATCATTTTCCCTCTAATAGCAGGTGCCACAATTCGCTCCATTTTGTATGCCTAAGCCACTTTTCACAATTGTTACTTTTTTTTAGCTCACAATGAATCGCCACATAATTTTTAGTGTCAAATCAAGTTTTCTTCCCTCTGTTGCTTAAGTTTGATCAATATCTTCTTTGCCAAGCAAAATGGATTCGGCCATCATTCCAATAGAGAAGATTAAACTAAGAACTCAAGTGTGTGCTTGTTTGGAATCATTTCTGAAAAAGCAGGATTTATTTGACCTATTGAAAATTTATATGACTTAATGGTTGTTGGTACTTAATGGTAATCTTTCATATTTTGTTTGTAAATTTGAATTACCTGGCATGCTTTTTGGGCTCATGTCCAATCAGTCATACCTAGATCATGTCTGATTTAAGAAGGATATCTCATATATCTGGACAAGTCCATGTGACATTGCCTGGTATCAGTAAGATTACCTGGCAATCATGAGTTAATCATATCTCTATTTTTACAATGGGGGCCAATGCATGGTGTAACAGTACTCAGACAGCCTTTTAACTTGTATTCTTTGAAGGACCACTAATACAACTAATTTGACAATTGTCCATATGGTTACTAATTCATCTATATTTATACTGTGATATAATTGTAGTAGGGTTTTTTTATTTTCTTACCTTATTGGTAACTGTTTGAAGCAATCTTGACTAGCTATGGTCGATATTGTAAATTTGGTACTTATACAATTTCATCTGATTGTCTGACATATTATACGTATCTCCATGAGTGCTCACTGCTATATTAGTACCATGCGGTAATCAATATCTGAAACTAACAGAATTTTCTGGTCTGGTGTCTCTGTTTGCCTTTACTAGTGTACTCTCCAAGAACCATTTCTCTGGCGTCATTCCTAAAGAGTTTGGACATCTTACTATGCTGGAGGTTTTGGACTTGAGGGAAAATGATTTGAGTGGAGCTATTCCGGAAGAAATAGGAGGGCTGCTGTTGCTAAAACGCTTGTCAGTCATTATTTGTTGTTTTAATGTAATTTGCATGATACTACAGTTGCAACTTCCATGTGCCTGGACTTAAGTTTATGTTGCACTACAGGTTGCTTTCAAGCAATAGATTTGAAGGCAGCATTCCTTTGGAGCTAGGGAGACTCAGTTTACTGACTGAATTGCAATTTGATGAGAACCTTACATGTGCTGTTGCCAGCGGAATTGGCTGCGTGAATAGAAAATTTGGACACTGGTACAGGATCTCTCTTTCCTTTGGACTCTTTTGTAATTTCTGGTGCTGTTTTATATAGGCAATCTCTACGCACATGGAACATCACCCTCCAGCATGGCAGAAAGAGACTAGACTCCATGTTGCGAGACTTCACATCACGTTTCTACCTGAAAATAAAATCCTTTTTTCAGATAGGTCATATCTAAATTATCCTTTTTCCTTTTCTTTTGACTATAGTGGAGAATAATCTTTTAGATGCATCTGATTGCTACTCTCTCTGATGTTGCTGAATAGAGAAGTCCTGTTACTCTTATTGTGTATAGTGTGTTTGCATCTATATATATATATGAATAAATTTTACTGCAAATAATCATATGAACCTATGCAATATACAGATACAAGCTAGCTTATCCAGTTCCTTAATTCAACTAGACACTATAGTTTTAAATCAGTTGATTTGAGTTTTGCAAGGGCATGAGTAATGAAACAATCACCTATCCCCACCTTTCATATATGCCTCCTCTCATGACTGTGTGAGGTCAATATCTATCATTCTTAATCCAGTCTAGTTCCCTTATTCATCAGTCTTCAAGGAGTGCCTTGGAACCGAGAGCAATTTAATGTTCTTTGTGGACCAAATGTGATAGAGAGAAACCATTAAATCTATATGATCAGGAATTCATCTTAAACTGCTATGTCTTTTTCAGTTAGCTATATAACTTTTAGGAGATGGTCAACTTGAGCTACCTCAATGGATGATTATGTTATAAATGTGCAAATGAATCAGCATCACCGCACACTGATTATTCCGTGGCTCTGGTTTTTGTGTGATTTAGGTAGCTACAATTAAAATGGATATTTGTTGCGGTATAAAATATACCAAATTTGTGCCCTAACCAAAGAGAGTCTAATGACTTTAAGCTGACTGTTTTTCTGATCATTTAATGCTTGTGTTGGGTAGCATCTGGCAGAGTGGCTTAAAACCATTGAAGAAAGTAGATTCCTTTATGGCACCAATTAGATGGAGATTTACGCATTACCTCAATCTGTTCCCAAAGTAAGGAACATTCTTCTTGCACCTTCTTAATTTTACTATGGTTATTTATCATTAAATTACTCAGTATTTCTGATGGTAACTGTATCTTCTTTCAAGGTTCAATTTAGGGAAGAGCTCCTTGCATGGTCATTCAGGCAATTGCTGCGACAATCTACAAAGTGTGTCAAAATTTTATTGGGTCCTGGCTCTATTGAGCTTTAAAATTTATGCTTTTGAGAGAAATGACTTTGGTTCTTGCGTTCAGCAGGTTCACCTGAGCACGTCCCAAATTCACAGAACCTAGTTAACTTTGTACGTCGTAGACTAGTCGAACAGTCTAGTAACCTTGTTGCTGCCCCTGCTAGTGGTGGATCCCATGACCAGATCCTTGCTCTTCCAGCTGGCAGAAGTAGTGGGTCATTCCCTGCCATACCAAAGGCAAAGAAAAGTCAAACTCCTCCTGCACCTTCACCTATTATACCTTCGTCGCATGAGTCTCACAATGGATCAAATCCTGATGGACAGTCTTCTGGCGATGCTAGTAAATCAACTGATAAACAAGATTCTGATAGTAAAACTTCTGGAAATGCGTGGAAGTATATCGTCGGGATTTCAAGTGCGGCTTTCTTGCTCATTGTTGCTGCGGCCATGTTCTTCATCTGCCGAAGCCAAGCAGTAAGCACCATAGGTCCTTGGAAGACTGGATTGAGTGGACAGTTGCAGAAAGCATTCATTACAGGTAAGTCTGGCACATCCAAAGAAAAGTAATTTATAGCAGCAAGGGTAACCACAGACTGACCTGGCCAATTCAACTGTCAACTTCATCTTTCATAGTGATCGATTCACCTCCCAAATAGATAGTTACACTCCAGTACAAACCACCAGAAACCAAAATCTTGAACATGACAAGGGAGAAATCTTAGTTTACATGGTGATCAGTATACAGTGTTGGCTTGGCTCCAATTTAACTCGTTTTTAAGGATAATTTCAGCATTCTTGCACATCCCACGATAATCAAAACATAAATATGGAAGCTGGAGAACAAAATGAGATATGAAACCAAAATTATGGGGTAATACTGAGTAATGCCAACATTGTCTAATTAGATTCCTTTATTCCTTTCTACATTTTTCCTTCAGTGGTTTCTGTATTCTCTTGAAACATTTGCCGCAGTTTGCTTTATTCCTTGACTTCTTCCTTGCTCTTCTCCTTGGCTTTCCCTTCCCCAATTTTTTGAATATTTGCTTCAACTAGAAATCCATCATAAGGGATTAGACATTACCAAAATGGCTGCTTTCTTAGTTTTTCATCCAAAAGTTTTCCTTTCTTACTTCATATCCTATAACTTTTCCGGTACAATTAATTGTGTGGCGATGTTTTCCACTTCTCTTTAATGGCATCACCCTTGCCTGAGGAGTCATACTTTATAGATGATGTGTCGTGGACAATGGAGCCACTAATTGTCTGCAGTTCTTCAAAAGTGTTATTAACATATCTGCTGATACCATTAGCATCATGGAATGATTAGTCAGTTGAACTCGCATTTACGGGCTTGATAATTGGTCTAATGACTAGCCATTCCTCTTTTTCTTTTCTTTTTTGGAGGGGGGATGGGAGTGGGGGTTGGAAATACATCCAGCATGTAATTTTGGATACTGTTGACTGAATTATGTGTGAAATTCAAACACAGGGGTCCCAAAGCTGAACCGTACTGAGCTAGAAACAGCCTGTGAGGATTTCAGCAACATTATCTACACAATTGATGGTGCAACTATATACAAGGGAACACTATCAAGTGGAGTAGAGATTGCTGTTTCATCCACTGCCATAAGTTCTCTGAAAGACTGGACAAAGCGTTCAGAAATGGCATTCAGGAAGAAGGTTTGCTGTTTTTGTTGGCGCTGAAAGATACATCAAACAATGAACTAGTTTCACACCTGTGCCCTTGTCTGCTTATTTAAAAAACTCGCCTAATGTTGCCTATGGTGCTCTATCTGTAGATTGATACACTGTCACGAGTGAACCATAAGAACTTCGTTAATCTTATTGGTTACTGTGAAGAGGAAGAACCTTTTGCTAGGATGATGGTGTTCGAGTATGCTCCAAATGGGACCCTTTTTGAGCATCTGCATGGTTAGTGTAGTAGCCTCATGCCCTTCTAATGGTAAATATTAATGAAAAGTTGGAGTGATTTTTGAGATAGCACATTTTTTTCTTTCCCTTATGCGTTTTTCAGTTAAAGAAATGGAGCATCTCGACTGGAATGCAAGAGTCAGGATTATTATGGGAACGGCTTACTGTCTCCAATACATGCATGATCTGAATCCACCTGTAGCACATTCCAACCTAAATTCAAATGCTATCTTTTTGACTGATGATTATGCTGCTAAAGTAGGCTTCTTTCTACAAATCTTCACAAATGTAGACATGTAGTTCTGTCAACTTTTGTTAACAATATTCTTCTGCTTTCTCAGATTGTAGAAATCAGTTTCTGGAAAGAATTTCTATCTAAGTCAAAGATTTCGGGGGAAAGTGAATCAGGGCATTCTGAACTGCCACCATTTGGTGATCCTGAAACAAATGTCTACAGTTTTGGTATTTTATTGCTAGAAATCATTTCTGGGAAGCTCCCTCACTCAGAAGATCAAGGGCCTCTTGTGAACTGGGTAACTCTTATTCCAAATCAATGACTTCCAGTAACACATTTTCGTGTTTTTGATAGATTAGTCATGCAAATGAGTCCTTGTACTATTTTAACTTATCAATTTTGTACGATATTGTCAGGCTGCTGAATACTTTAATGACAAAAGGAGTATCAGCTACATGATTGACTCGACCTTGAAGTCCTTCAAGAATAATGAGCTAGACATAATTTGCGAGGTAATCCAGGAATGTATTCAACTGGATGCGAGGAAGAGACCAACCATGAAGGAAATCACTTCCAAACTGAGGGAAGTGATCGATATATCACCTGATTCAGCAACTCCGAGACTTTCTCCTCTGTGGTGGGCTGAACTCGAGATCTTGTCCGCGGAGGCAGCTTAATCTGACTACTATTTTCCATGTTGTAAGTCAAGTATCTCTCTTATTATGCATAAATATGCGGAAGAATACCTTGCTCTCTTCAAGCAAACCCCATCCGTACTGCCTATTTAACTTCTTCAATGTCTTTTCAAGGGTTTTTTCTCTACATTTTGCTAAATTCTTTTGCTATTTGTTCGTTGCATTCGAAATAATGTGTGTTGCCATCATTGTATACATGTTACATGTACATTTATGATCAAAGAATGGTATGTGAAAAGAATACTGAACAAGGAATTTAGTCCTGTGGTGAATGTTTGAGCATTCTAACATTTTATTAAGTAGATTCTTAATTTGTGCTCATTATATCACCAGAAATTTAAACCTGAAGTAAATTTCAACCTGAGTTATAACTGGAGTTGTGTAAATCATACAAATCGGGGTTTGAAGAAGGGGAAGAAGAAGAAGCCCTCGACCCGCACGAGATAGAGGAGGATTTATTTAATCACTTAGTTTGGCTCCTAGAATATGGCACCCTTGGGGTGTCTGTTGAATTTTAAGTAGTCAGTTTTACTAATAAGATAGGGAGACTTACTTGACATTTGGAATTGCGTATTCATACCTAACGATTTTTCATAGAATGGTGATAAATCGTATAATTTGTACAAATCTTTCTATTTTCCAAGTTGATAAATGATAAGTTTGGATTTTCAAATATGGAATGTAGGGAGGCTAAATTCGGGTTTGAATCAAGATTGAGTTTGAGTTGAAAGTTTTAAGACTTGAATTGAACTAAATTAAACTCTTTAACTCATCTCCACCGAATTGAACCCCTACTTCCTTGCATCCCCAATAGGGAAAGTTCTTGGGACAACTAAAATGTCATGCTTACCAAATCTTTTTTCCTAAATTACATCCCAACTAATGTGTCTTATTCACAATCATCAAACGTTTTTTGGACCCCTTATTTTATTGTAGTGAGTGTGCCAATTGACTTAGAAAGCAAGATTTGGTAAGAAGAATTGATAACCGTAGTAAATTGGTCAACTAAATTCAACCTAAACATCATAAACATTAACTGCATTGAATAGGTAGTAATGAAGCATGAGAATAAATTATTACTCATTCCAATATTTAGTAATTAGTAATAAAAATTCATTCTCATTACCATGGAATGAAATGTCTAATCTCACTAATATGGAATTTATCATTCCTCAATAATTAGTAGTATTTCTTCTTCTCAACTATTTTCACTCGTTGCTACCATCACCACCACCCCACCTCCACTCGGCTTCGTGTCTGTGTCTGTGTCTGGTTCAGGTTTAGGTCTAGGCCCTAGTCTGGGTCTAGGGTTCTGGGGTTTGAGGAAAGGTTTGGGTTATAGGTCCAGTGTCCGAGTTCGAGTCATGTATTCAGGTCAAGTTTTGAGTCTAATTTTCGGATATGAGGTCAAGTGTGTGTCCTAGGTTCCGAATCCATGTCTGGGGTGGGGTCCGACCCTGGGGTTAATCCGAGTCCTGCTCTGGGATTTTATATTCTAACATTTAATTATAATTATTCTTAACATTAAAATAATAATATATATTCTATTACATTCTCACCTGTACTCTATTCTCATACACCATGTAAGTAATGTGAAAATTCTCGTGTAACTCTCCGCATAAAGGAGTGATTAAAGAGTGAAACAATAATAATATTACACTTATTTCCTATTTTTTTCCACTTCACATTCGTTCTGAAAGCCAAGGTTCCTCATATAGCGGAGTTGAAAAACTTTTTAACTATCCTATTAAATAAGGTTGATATTCAGTATTATTCATACACATTAATAAATATTATTTATTACTAATTGGTATTATGCATGATTATTCTGCACCCCCCCCCCCCTATTTATATATAATAATTGACACTATTCATGCCTAATAATCATCTACTGCAGTTATTTTTTTTTTCAAAGTTTAGAATATCCGGACTAATTTACACATAACTTAATTAATTATTTTGTTTAAACTAATTAAGTACAAGTCATTCACCACCAGACTAAAATATTCATAACAACGATCTCGCCTCAAGAGAAACTGAGAACTATATACAGAGCAAATGATATGTGTATGGAGAGAGAGAGAGAGGGAAAGGTTCCATTTAACTTAGATTTGTTTCCAACTTCACTGAAGCTCTTTAAAACTCTATACAACCTGATTACAACTCCTTAGCCCAAAGCTATACAACCCTATTGTGAAAGAAACGAACCCTACCATCACACACAACGCAAAGCTATAAACCAAACTGTTCTTCTTCTTCTTCACATTTTTAACTCTTCAAACTACTTTTCTCTCTCTTCTTCCCCCATTTCCTCAGCTGAATCTGAAGCATCGACTTCGCCGACAAGAAATCCACACACTGTCTCGGACTCAACACCTCCAACACACCCTTCAACGTCTTCAACCTCACACAATCCGCCATTTTCATCACTCTCTCCAACCCACCCAATAACCCCTTCAACGCCCCCTCCACCAACCCATCCACCTGACTCGCCGCCGAGTCACCGCCCTTGATTCGGCTCGCCAGCCTCGCCAAGTCCACCATCCTCCTGTCCGCCATCGCCACCTGTTGCCTCTCCATCTCTCCCTCCACCTTCTCCTCCTCAACCCTAATCTTCCCTCTCAAAACCTCAATCTTCTTCAACTGTTCCTCCGACATATTTGCGAGACTCGCACCGGGTGAACGTGTCACCCGGACGGTGTCGACGAGTCGAAACACCATTGATGGCTTCCAACCAGTTATCCATAGATAAGCATTCTCTAGAGGGCTGAACCAGACTGGTGAAAAGAAGGCTAAGACGTCTTCATGAGCCGCAGCCCATTTGGCTGTGTAGTAGTCTTTGTAGTGGGCAGTGACTTTCCCCACCAAAGCTTCATGGTTTACTGATTCATGAGAGTGATCGTCTGAGACATTCAGAAGAAGTTGAAGATATTCTTCAAGTTGACATACCCATTTTTCGAAGAAGCCTGAGAACTCCTCTACAACTTCTGTTTTCATCTTTAGAGAGACAAAGAAGTGAAGAGTGAGAATTCAATTTGAGATACAACATATGAGACTATGATGCGGTATATATGAGACTATGATGGGGTATATATACATACAACATGTATGGGGGTGAATTGCAATGACACCCTTTGTAGTTTTTGCCAATTTTACTGTTCCCCTATTGTATTTAAAATTATACTTAACTCCTTAGGATATGATAACTTATAACAGGTTTTCTCTTTTGTCAAATATGATCAATCTAAAATTTTAAACTCCCTATCTTGTAGTAATGTTAATAAAGGAAATTAAAAATAGGATTTGAATGATGTGTCATCGGTGTTTTTTATCCCATTTTATTTGTTTAATATTTAAGATTTATTTATCATGTCAATTATCATGCCATTTAAATTGTATTTTTAGTTCTATTTTTTGGTTAATCTTGTCTTACTCATCTATCTTATCCTTTAAATGTACAAATTAATATTTGACCCTTGTATTTTAAAACTAGACAGTCAATCCGTCAATATGACTTGAACAGTCCATTTTGACTATTGTATTTTAAAATAGCAATGTTATATGAACTTAAATGTTAATTTTATTAGTTACTATCATTAATTTAACTATGAATTTCAGTATTTATTAGGACGCACTATCTATTTAATTAATGTGATTGATCAAGTCAGTATTTTAAATTTGAATAATATTTTTCATTTTAAAATTAAATTGACTGATTCTGATGGGGGGAGGACATAACAATGGTAAGGATAAAGGATTTAGTATAATTTAAAAAGAGTAATATTGTGATCTAAAAAATTAATTTAATAATATAATAATAATGTGGTCCAATAAAAGTATTGAGACGGGAACTGTTAGACTTTTTTATTGGACACACTATCACTTGACACATTATTAAGTAAATTTTTTTAGGTACCAATAATATTAATCATCTAGGAAACAAGAAATTTTTTTTAATGTGTTTAATTAACCACATGATAGTGCCCCCACCAATAAAATATTATATATTCTCAATAAATTATGGTTACCTCTCAATTTATTGTAATTATTTTTCAAAAACCCAATTTTATATCCCACTTGGTTAATATAAGGTGGCACTGTCATTTGGTGTAAAGTAAACTCATTCAAAAATTTCTTATGAATAAGGGGGTATGCAGTAAAATTATTAGAAACTAGGGGGGTTGTCATTATAATTACCCCTTCGACATTTACATAATTTTTATGTATGTATGTAAACGGCGTATGTGTTCATTGTATCTGCGTAACTGTGTAAGTGTGACCAGATGGAGGGCGGAGACCAGGGCCACGCGGCGAGTGGCTTTTGCATGTCTTACTCGCAGCTCTCAGCCGCATGTCTATGTGTTTAGGGTTTGCGACGCTTCGAGTGTGCGTGAGACCTCTCTCTCTCTCTCTCTCTCTCTCTCTATACTTTTGCCTGAGTTGAAGAGACAGGAGCAGAAGTATACAACTCAGGTGGTCTTTGTGTTGACAGGTGTCACGATGTGAGAGAATCTGTGTTCACACGTGGAGGCATACGTAGATGTTGTTCATG
Source organism: Ilex paraguariensis (assembly GCA_963454935.2). NCBI lineage: Eukaryota > Viridiplantae > Streptophyta > Magnoliopsida > Aquifoliales > Aquifoliaceae > Ilex > Ilex paraguariensis. Next base: position 1,412,115 of record CAUOFW020002280.1, read on the forward strand.
CTTCGTAATATGGCTTAGTTGTATTGCAATAAAGCATCTACTCTAATGGGACCCAATTCAATTCCAACTCTAATCCAACCTGAGAAGATAGTATTAGAATTGATGTTTTTAGGGATATAATTAAGGTTGAAAAGTTCCAATTTGAATTGAATTTCGATAAAAATTGGGTTCACGGTTGTAACTAAAACCCAACTCAAATTCACGAAATCGGATTCAACCCAAGTTCATTTCAAATTCATGTATTACATTTATATAAATAATATAAAATAAAATATAAATACATATTTTTGTAATTATTATTATTTAAAGAGGAAGTAAAATATTATTTATAGGGACTATAGATAGTGAAAGAAGATTACACACCTGTTGTGGAATAAGTAAAAAAGGCAAAAGAAATTCAAAGAATTGTCATCCAACATTAGATAGACAACTCAAATGACTTATCCCCTATATAAAAGAAGGGTCATCCTTACACTCTTACTTAATGAATTTCATTTTAATGGACCATGTAAGCCTATGTAATAATCCAATATTATATAAAGGCTCATACCCAATTTAAGATTATTATTTGTTGAGCTTTAATTGCCAATCTAAATTAGACCCAAATTGGATATTTTCATTTCAACACAACCTTACCCGAAATTAACTCAGGTAATACTCGGTTTGAATATTTTGGGATAGAATTAAAGTTGAAAATATTATACCTAGGGTTAGGTTATGGTTAATCCCTCAACCCGTCCAACCTGTCCAAGTTACACTCCTAAAAATTAATATCATTTCTACGTAATACTTGACAAACTTGATAGATAAGAAGCAGACAAGAATCATCTTAACATAAAAATCAAGATGACTTTAATAGAATTCACAAAAACACAATTATTTTGTGACTAAATTATAAAAAGATTAAAATATTTTTAAAATTCTAGTCTTTAAGAGAAAATTTTTGCTAAATCTTCAACCGTTACAATAGACTTCCTCCTCCATTTATTCCAAAAATTTTACACCTGTAAATGAGAAAGTCTGAGTCTGAATATTCTTTCTTTATTTGTCAAGATTTTAGCCCCCTAAAATTTTTCCTTGCATTATGTAGCAACCGGAGTATTTGGAGGAACCTAACTAAAGAATGTAATGGGTGAAAAAATAAAATTTTATAAGAGAATTTTAGTCATTGGATCAAAGTTAGATAAATTTGAATAAATATGAAATGCGAAAAACTCAACATAAATTTAAATTTTTAAAATTTAAAATAACTTGTCTCTTATTATATAGATTTTAGGCAAATAAATCTTAAATCACAACTCCGATTAAATTCGGTTACCTGTGATCTCGAATTTCTGATATCCAATATGAATTAGTATAGGTTGAATTTGACATGAATTTAAATTTTCGTGTGTTTTTAAGAGTTTTATTGTTAAACCTCTACAATTTGTCAAAATTTCAATATATGCATGTGAGTCACGTCACCACAAGACCAAATAGTGTTCTTTTGATAATTTCAAATTTTTATTTTTATTTATTATTTTTGATTGTTATGAAATTCTAAAATTTTCGCTAGCTGGCATGTATTTGAAATTAAATATTTTGAAATTGATTGGTACATCTACGAATTATATTTGGGATATATTTTATGAAATGTGATTGTAGTTTTACGAGGTGTAATTATGCCACTGTGAGATTCAATTGTGATTATGGTCCTACGAGATGGGATTGATTAGTATCAGCATTTATTTATATATCAAAGTGTCATTTGTCATGTAACTAACATGAACCGAGTATTAAATTATGTTTGATAATAATTTAGTTATGTAACTTATCGAATTTGATTCTTAATTTTGTTATCCATGATTTGTCTATCGATTGAATTATTTAGTATTTGATTGTTTATATTTTAACGTTGAGAATATTATTTCATATCTTATTGTGTATTTTTTTGCTTTTAATATTTTTCAGGATGATCTGAAATAAAAAGACTAGAGTTGATATTGGAGGAATCGAGAATTGACGAATCTTAAATTTTTTTATAAAATTGTAATTGCGAGTTTTATTAGTGTTTAGTGATCAAATTTGTAATTCTAATTTTTACTAAGATAATTAGAGTGGTAAAAATAACAACAAAAATAATAAATCACTCACAAAAATAATAATTTTTTTAATTGTAAAATAATTCATAAAATCATAAAAACATTCATTAAAATAATAAAATTTGAAATTAAAATACCAATTTTTTTTTTTTTTGTACCTTAGTCAAACCCATCTAAAAACGGTTGCAAGCTTCGATGTTAACGAATTAACAGCCATCAATTCAACTCATGTTGACACTCCAAAATGAGGTAAGCGGGTATCCCATCCAACCATATACAACCCCATGAAAGAACAACTACCCAGTATCTAGCTTGTGCCAAATTTGCATCTCAAATCAACACGGATTGTTGGATGGGTGAGTCCCATAAAAAAAAAAAAAAAAGTTATTGGATTCCATGGATCCAACCATCTATATTGATTTGAGATGCACTCATCTTTCATTCCCATCCTTTTTAATCTAGCAAACAGGTCATATTGTTTTAAGGCAAGTGATGTAGATCATAGTGGCTTTGACACTCTTGATGCAGACCAAGAGAGAGAAATTAGGATATTGGGGTGGGAGTAGAAGAAAAAAAGGAGATTAGAAAAGAAGCACGGGGTGAGAATCAGAAAAAGAGGATGAGAAACAATTCTCAATATTATTCAATAATTAATGCAGAATTTATGTGTTTAATATTTATTTGGTCCTCAATCTTTCAATTATATTTATTTAGTCCCTAAGATTCATAATTTGTATTTACGTGATCCAATCTCAAACGTTCGTCAGAAAATCGTAATGGTTTTGATTACGCGCTAATCACGGGATTCCTAATTTTGTATCTATTTGGTCCATAAAATTTTTAATTTGTATTTATTTGGTCACTAAAGTTGATAATTTGTGTCTATTTGGCCCATTTGATTGACATGTGATCAGAAACATTAACGATTTTTTTACGGACGTCTGCGATTAGACCACATAGATACTAATTAGAAACCTTAGAGACTAAATAACAACACTACACCAATATTTTAGGGACTAAAAATATATTTTACCCAAATATTAATTCCTAATCAAATTCTACTACTAAAAAATAAAAATATAATAATATTTAAATAAATAAAAAAACTCAAAATAAATCATCTCATTTATCCTATTCCAACCCGATCCTTATCAGCAGGCCTTCCTAAATAGGCACATGAACACATGTCATAGTTGGATATATTTGACTAGGAACAGATGAATTTGCAAGATGGGCACACGAAATTTTCCAAGAACAAAATCCTATTGAAAAATGGGGATATGGAGTTTTTGGGCAGTTCTTCTAAACTCACTCTCTACTCAACAAGATTATGAACCACCACATGTTGTTCCTTAACAATCATATGCAACTATCTACATTTAAACATTTTGGTGCATGAACACAACAAATAACTGTACGCATGCAGAGTTGCAGACACATAATCCTTTGGGCAGGAATTTTAAAAANACATTTTGGAGCATGAACACAACAAATAACTGTACGCATGCAGAGTTGCAGACACATAATCCTTTGGGCAGGAATTTTAAAAAGTAAAATGAAATTCTAGTTTCAAAATGCAAGAGCAATAAAAAGAATTCTATGCAACGTTAGTTACAATCCTCGTGGGAATCTATATAATTAAGTATAAGGCATTTCAAATTCTAAAAGGCGTAAAAAAATAATTTTTATTTTTTGCAATTCAAATCGTTTTAAATCCACTATTTAAATTTTGATCCAAATATTGAAATTTGCTCTTCAAATTTTTTTTCCACCTAAATTACTTCCAATATTTCCTTAACTGTAACCCCCAATTATTGCCCCATTCACCCCCTCTCTCTCTCTCTCTCTCTAGCCAACGCCAACGCCAACGTCGATCACTGCCAAAGTAGCGCTCAACCTCTCACTCTCCCTCTTACTTAGTCACAATATTCCTCTCTCTCTTTCTCTCTCCCCCTTTTATTATATGTTTTTCTTTGTTTTGTGTGTGTATGTGTGCAGGGGGGTGTTGTGTGTGTATGTATGTGCGTGTGTTTCTGTGTGTGTGGGGGGGGGGGGGGGGTGTGTGTGGACAATGACGGAGCCAGACATCTTCCGCAGTAAGAACAACCTAAACCATATATATTAATATTAAAATTCTAAATGTTCACAAAAGTATAATTTCATTAATAAAAAATCAATTAAAGACGTAACTCATATACATGAGCAATATATATAGAAAAAGAGCCAACAAAAAAAAGCTCACTAGAAATTTATCTATAAGACCTAACAAAAAAATTTTGAACCAAAAATTGGGCTCTTATTGTTAATGCCACACAAAAAAACCCTAACCAACCTTTCTCTCTCTCTTTCTCTCTAGCAAACGCCAACACCGATCACTGCCAAAGTAGCGCTCAGCTTCTCACTTTCCCTCTTCCTTAGTCACGGTATTCCTCTCTCTCTTGCCAGCCAAGGTAGCGCTTCCTCTCTCTCCCTCTTATTGTTTGTTTTTCTTTGTTTTGTGTGTGTGTGTGTGGTGTGTGTATGTGTGTGCATGTGTTTCTGTGTGTGGGGGGTATGTGTGCGCACAAGGGCAGAGCCAGACATCTGTCGCAATAAGGACAACCTAAACCATATATATTAATACTAAAATTTTAAATGTTCACAAAAGTATAGTTTCATTAATAAAATGTCAATTAAAGACATAACTCATATACATGAGCGATATAGAAAAAGAGCCAACAAAAAAAACTCACTATAAATTTATCTATAAAATCTAACAAAAAAAAATTGAACCAAAAATTGGGCTCTTATTGGTAACACCACACACAAAAACCCTAACCAACCATCCTATCTCTCTCTTTCTTTCTAGCCAACACCAATGTCGATCACTGCCAAAGTAGTGCTTAGCCTCTCAGTCTCCCTCTTCCTTAGTCACGGTATTCCTCTCTTTCTCTCTCTCTCCAGCCAAGGTTGCGCCTCCTCTCTCTCCCTCTTGTTGTATGTTTTTCTTTATTTTTGTGTGTGTGTGTGGTGTGTGTGTGTATGTGTATGTGTGTGCGTATGTTACTGTGTGTGATGGGTGTGTGTGTCTGCGCAAGGGTGGAGCTAGACATCTTTCGCAGTAAGGACAAAATAAACCATATATATTAATACTAAAATTCTAAATGTTCACAAAAGTATAGTTTCATTAATAAAATGTCAATTAAATATGTGACTCATATACGTGAGCGATATAGGAAAAGAGCCAACAAAAAAAAGCTTACTATAAATTTATATGTAAGACCTAACAAAAAAAATTGAAACAAAAATTGGGCTATTACTAGTAACGCCACACACTAAAACCCTAACCAACCATTCTTTCTTTCTCTCTACCCAACACCAACACCGATCATTACCGAAGTAGCGTTCAGTCTCTCATTCTTCCTCTTCCTTAGTCACGGTCTCTCTTTCTCTCTCTCTCCAGCCAAGGTAGCTCATCCTCCTCTCTCTCTCTCTCCCTCTTGTATGTTTTTCTTTGTTTTTTTTTGTGTGTGTGGTGTATGTGTATGTGTATGTGTGTGCGTGTGTTTCTGTGTGTGGGAGGTGTGTGTGTGCGCAAGGGCGGAGCCAGACATCTTCAGCAATAAGGACAACCAAAACCATATATATTAATACTAAAATTCTAAATGTTCAAAAAGTATAGTTTCATTAATAGAATGTCAATTAAAGACGTAACTCATATACATGTGCGATAGAGAAAAAGAGTCAACAAAAAAAGTTCACTATAAATTTATCTATAGGACCTAACAAAAAAAATTTGAACCAAAAATTGGGCCCAATCATGATGAAGAACTACAAGTCCCAACTCCAATTGAACATATAAAAATAAAACAAAGGAGAGGACTACAAGTCCCAATTATTGCCCAACAATTAGAAATTTACAAAATAATCAAAATCGAAGAAACTGTCAAGGAAGGGTTCCCTCTTGCTAGTCTCGGTACGATTAGCTCTCATTGTCTTCGAAAACATCATCTCAAAATGGTGAAGGGCTTGAGCAACTTCTAGCCTCGTGCCTCTAGAATGAAAAGCTTGAAAAATGAGGAGAAGAAGGATAAAGAACGAAGAGGGCTGAAGAAGAATCAAGAATGAACACGTTCTGCTGGTTTATGGTTGAATCGTCTTCTTGTTAAAACTAGAAGCTTGGAGCTTAGAGGAGTCTTCTCTAAACGACAGGACAAATGGGTGGAAAGGGGCATTTAGTATTTTAAACCACTTTTTGACATTTACAAGTGAGACACATATATTTGTCAAAATAACAAAACTACTCCCCAAAGTTTTTTAAAATTCCAATGGGGGTAACTGCCCACTGTGGATCCACCATTGTGTGTGCATCAGTAAGTGTGTGCGCGTATGTGTGTGTGTGTGTTTTTGTATGTGTTTTGTCTCTATCTCGTATGAACTAAGAAGATGGTAAGTAAGCCTAGGATAACCTGCAAGACAAGGGAACATCTAGGTGAATTGATACCTAGGTAAATTGATGGCCGTAGATGGCCAAAGAGAGTTCAATACTTAAGTCAGTTCGCAAGTCAAAAAAGTGTAAGGAGTGAATATGCTAAGATCAAATTGCATTATTCGGTATCCAAGCCTTTATTTATTGTGGTAGAGAGATGTGTCTCAAAATAACCTGAACTCTTGGTTGATTAGCTCAATCTCGTCACCAAATCATGTAAGTACAGTAGGGAGCGGAAGGACATAGGGACCAAGGGCACATGCCCCACCCTGAAGAAGAAAAAAAATTATCTTTGTATATTTATGATTTTTTATTAGGTAGTTGGAATTAGGTCCATCCCCATGACCAAAAATCAAAAATATTAGACCCACTTTAATAACTTTGGACCAACTAAATCTTGTGCAAAAAAAATAATCAGGCCCACTTTTCATTCAAAGAAATGTGAAAATATGTTAAAAATCTTAAGAAAAAATTGGGCCCAGTGCTCACTCATGTACACACAAGTGAAGGGAAGAACTCGTTAAATTGTATTGAGTTGTAATTTTTGTTGAGATTTTATTGGGTTTTTTTTTTATTATTTGCACAAATTGACCCTAATTATTTTGGCCTTTTGAATTCAAAACATGTGTAGCAACTAGTGAGTGCATGTTCTTTTTCCGTAACTACAGGTGTCCATGGGCTGGCCTGGGCTAGCCCCATGAAATTTTTTTCAGGTCGAGTTTCGCACAAGGGTAAGCTACCAGTAGCCCAATCCGCTAACGTACTGGGTGGGCTTGCTCGAGGGGTTTTTTCTAAATACAATTTTATTTAAAAATAATGAATATTTTTGTAACTTAATATTTGTGTAAATTATATTTTTGAATCAAAAATTAAGTTAAAATGGATAAAAATAAAATAATGATTAATTTTATTTTTGATTAAGTGATGAATTACATTTAATAGAATGAATACATTTCAACTAGGTTGACACCTACTTACTTATCTATCATTTGTATTACTCTACTCTTTAAAGTTTGTATACTTAATACATGATAAAGAAAATAATACATTATTTATAGTATCTAAATTTTAAAAATTTAAATTTCGACATTGAGAGACTTATTTCAAAGTTTCAAATTTAATGGTCTAAAAATATAATTTTTTTTCAAATGAAGAGTGGAGGGCTGGGCTTGGCGAGCGGGCTCTTGGGGCCGAGTTTTAATTGATTTTTTCGAACGGGCTATTGGATCAGGCTTTCAAATCGGGTAATAGATTTGGGGGCAAACTCAAATCCTCTTTTTAAGGATATTGGGCTCGGACTCGGGCGGGCCAACTATCAGGCCTATTTCTCAGGCTGGGTAACAGAACCCGTGGATAATTCGGCCCATGAACACCCCTATCCGTAACTTCATCAACTTGCTACAAGTGATTAAGCTTATTTTTTTGATAAGTCCCAATCTTATACAACTCATAATTGTTTGAAATTGTTATAATTTTTTAAAATTGATGCGATGTAGCCTGAAATTGATTACTATTAACTTAATTGCTTATATATGAAAATTTATTTTCGATAACATTATTAATAACGTTATCATACAATCCTTTAAGCATATGAAAAATTGTCAGGGTCTATTGTGCATGATTGTAATTAACCTCTTTTTTGGCAAAAGATTGTAATTAGCCTCTTTTTTTTTTTATGAGTATTGTTTCTATAGACTATGTATATTGGCGTTTTGATCTTTTTGTGGTTAATGAATCTTTAATTATGCAAATTGATTAGAGAAAAAATTACATTTTGTAGGTTAAGTGTGCTTACCTTAAAACAAATTTCTAGCTCCGCCCCTGGTGTTTAGCATGTGTGTTGCGTGTATTTTATGCGTTGTGTTGTGTGTGTGCAATCTCTCCATCCACAGACAAATAAAAAGATGTAAGATTTAAAGAAGGAATATAAGTGACCATCAGGAAAGTAGATAACATTTATTGCGTGAAGATGATTCAATGTGGGATTATGTATTGGTTAAAATATCATGTTATTTTTAATTAATTTATTGTAAGATTGGTTAGGTAATGTGTTAATTCGAATACTTGTATTTGATTACCCATCTTTCTTTCTTGCTTTCTTTTTTTTTTTTTTTTTTGGGTTTCTTGGTAACATAACATCGTCATAGTATTTGGGCTTATTTCACAGAAATTTAATTACATTAAAACTGCATATGCAGAGTGCGGAAATGAAAGTTCAAATGCAAAGGTTGGTGTCCGTATTTGATGTTTCTAAAATTTTGATTTTTTTATTTGTTCAGTCGATTTTTTATATGGGAGAATAAAAATTTTAGGAGTAATTTGGACATTTGAATACAAAATAGATTTAAAATCAAACAAAGTTTCCGGATGAACCTTTTACACTATAAAGTGCCCCCAAATTTCCCATATAACTTGGGTTGGGTTAACTGCACTCTGACTCTTCCCTACTGCAGAAGCAGATCCACCATTCTTGGACTACTCTTTGGTCTGAGCCCTTCCCTGTGATGGAAATCGAGAACGAGGAGATTGGACTTCAAGGATATAAGGCGAAGAGCAAGGTAAAATAAAAGGCGGAAGAGTCAAGAGGCATAGTTTTAAAATTCGGCTGGGATATTCATCCGATAAAATTATAGGGTTAATGGGTCATTGATTCGATCATTGGGTCACTAATTAGAACGATTATATAATAAAAAAATAAAAATAATTAATAATACTAGAAAATTTATAAAATAAAATATAATACAATTCAAATCTCAAAAGAAAATGATTTTTGTTACTCACGATTAAGATATTTTTAAATTTTACTTTAAAGTAAATCCGACGGCTAATATTAATACTCCAAATTTAATAAGAAAAATAGACTCCTAACGGTGTGTTTGGTGACGCTTTTTAAAATTACTTTTAATATTTATAATTTCTCATAAGTACTTTTAAAAAAAATTAGTGTTTAGAATCGTCTCATCAACACTTTTACCACCACCATCGCCACCGCCACCACCACCTTTGCCACAACAACAATCACCACCACCATCATTACTACCACACCACCCCCACCCCACCATCACCACTATTGTCCCATGACCACTATCACTACTNCCAGTCCACCACCACCGCCACTGCCCCTCCACTCCCCTTACCCCTCCACCACCACCATTATTGTCGTCCACCACTGATTGCTATCACCGTCGTCTACTGCCACTACCCACCACCATCGTCATCTCATTCGTATATTTTTTTTATCACTACCATCGGCGCTCACTGTCATTGTTGCCCACCACCACCCACTACCACAATCCACCACCATCCGTCGTCACCCCATCCACCATTACCAACAACCACTATAACCCAACCCCACCACACCAATCGCTACCCTGTCAATGTACACCACTACTGCCATCCACCCCCACTACACCACCCCATCACACTGTCATCCAGAAGTACCCGTCGTTGTCTATCGGCACCACCCACCACTGCCATCATCACCGTTGTTGCCCCACCACTACTACCGTTGTCACCTCACCACCACCGTCACCCACCATCACCCACACCGATCACCATAACTACTGCCATTCATGACTGTCACTACCACCATCATCACCTAAAACTCCCCACCACCACCATCACGCTTACGACCCACAGTTGCTACCATCACCACGGTTGTCGCCACCCACTACAATCATCACCATTTTTCACCACAATCACTGTTGTCCACCACCAGTATCATCACTCACCCCCATTATAACTGGTGTTTAAATTTGTTTCTCTCTCTTTTTTTATGATTTAATTTTACGTGTGTATACAAATATATTTATTATTGACTATTTTTTTATTACTTCGTGTAATCTAATTCTCTCTAATATCCCCCTTCTTGTGTGTAATTTACTAAATAAAAAATTTCTTAGCTTGCAAATAAAAACAAATTAATAGTCTTAAACTTGATATTAACTAAATTACAGGTTCTAAAATGATGTTTTCAGACTGTCAACAAAATTTCAAAACACAATGACAAAAAATGTTTGAAATAAAAAATCATTACCCTATGACCCAAACTACTGCTAGTCACTGTTATCTACAACCAACTCATATATAGGGGTGTTTAAAATTTTGATTGACCGCAATTTTCTATCCTATCCGACCCAACCTTACCCTACCCTACTGAACTGCTAGCCGCAAAAATCGGGTAGGAATGTGAAAAAATTTTTGGTTTTCCGATTAAATCGAGTAGAAATACAGAATACCTATCAATTTTCACATTCGTATCCTACCCTACCCGCATTAATTAATTAATATATATATATATATATATATATATAAACTAAAAAAATCCAAATTGCTAACCAACTTTATCGTCTACTGACTAAGTGAGCGCCTCACTCCACCCCTCTCCCCTTGCCTCCATCAGCTTTCATCACTCAAGCCTCTGCCTTCATAGCTCAGGCCTTCATCGTTCAGTCCCAAGCTCCGCAGGTACTTTCCCTCTCTCTCTCTGTTTGGCCACAATCTGGTGGCCTTCATTGTTCAAGCCTTCATCTACAAATCCAATATTTTTTAAGCATCAAGTTAATGAACCTCAAAACCCTAACTTTCATGCATCGTTCAGGCTTTCTTTGTTTTTTTTTTAACCATCGTTTAGGTTTTAGTATTATTGATTTATTGTGTTGTTAAACTGGTGCATGTTATTTAATTGAATTATTAAAATAATCCAAAAATTAATAGTTATAAAAGTGTTTACCTGACTTCCTATCCAATTAATTAGGTAGAAAGTCGAGTAGGAATACCACACCTGATCGGGTAGGGTAGGCCAAGAAAAAAAAAATTTGTAAAGTATCAGGTAAGAAGATGGAAGACTATATATATTTCCTACCTATAGAGTAGGGTGAACACCCCCTACTCATATAGGTGGCTGAAAACATGCAAACCCACATCCATAAGCAAAAAGAGAGAAAGACGGTGATGTACCTGTTGTGTCAAGTGAGAAGGAAATGCGCAGAGACTAGAAAGTGAAGCAAATCATAAACCCCTCTTTCGATTAAAGAAGCCAACAATTGAGATGAGACGACGATCGACTGCTTTCGATCAAAGAAGCAAAATCATACGACACTTGCATTCGTAGTTTTTTTTATCGACGAAGAGAGTCGTAGAGAAAGGGAAAAGAGAGAAAGATGATCGGTTGTGAGAGAGGCTCAAAGGCTGAGAGCATTCAAGAGGTCGGGGCATAAAGCAAATGACGACTAGGGCAAAAATGCCCAAAAATTTTGCTTTTATAAGGTTTTAACTGATCCGTCTGATTTTTAAAAAATTGTCCGGTTCAACTGGTTTTAGGAGGTTTTGTTTCTTGAACGATCCAATATGGTAATCGAACCGATTCAGGCTCTAATTCACCAGGTCAACCCGATGGGCTGGGCCAAATTTTAAAAGACTTGCTAGAGGTGATAAATGTCAAATTTGAATTTTTAATTTTTTGAGAAAAAAAATCTTACTAGTAGATTTTCATTGATCATGAATCAAGGAGTAACTATTTAGAAAAGTAATTTAACGTTGAAAAGTGTTTTCAATTTCATAAAAAGGGCATTTAAGATTTACTAAAAAAATTGGGCTTAATTACTTATTAAAATAATAATAATAGGTCTTAACGCCAAATATATTTAAGTGATGAACTTAACTCATTATAAATTCCATAAAGAGGACTTAAGACAAATTATCACCATATATTAAGGGTATTGCAAACTTTTTAATCCAATATGCGTGGTTTTAAGTCTTTTTTAATATATTTTTCAATTTTCACCATTAGGCCATCACCCATCCTCCAACTTTCACATGCTAATGGAGAGGAGTTGTCTATGGTACCAAAAAAAATTGATATTATACTTCTATTTATTATATTTGTGGATATTTTTATCACTATTATGAGTATTTTTACCACTATTGTGGTATCAAAAAAAGTAATAAAAATAATTGTCACGACAGTGGTAAAAAAATCCACAACAATGGTAATTAAAACAGTCACAAATGTGATAATTTACCCACAAAAGTAATAATTTTTTTTTGTATTGAAAAAATATAATAAAAATAATTATCACAACAGTAATAAAAATATCCAGAAAAGTGGCAAGTCACACATAAAAATATTAAATATTTTTTGTTGTAAAATAACCAACAAAAATTATAAAAATACCCATTTAAAATAATAAATTTTAAAAGTAAGATATCAAATTTTTTTTATTTGTACTGTAGTCAAGTCCTAATGAAGTATTTGTCAAAGTTGTCATAAAGTTGAAGTCAGTACTATATACTAATCCTTGTCATTCACGTCGGTACATGCAATAAAGTCTTTGTTAATAATTAATAAAACTTGGGGACAATGAAATATGTAGGAAGCACAGAGGAAACGAGTGCGAAGAAACCAAGTAGCGCAGACTCCAATTAAATATTAATGTTACTGTACATTCTGCAAGATACATAGTTTGATATAACTTTGAAAAAGAAAGCTCGAAGAAATGTCCGCTCTAAAAAGATTAAAACTTATTAAAATGTCCGCTCTAAAAAGATTTTTTTTGCTCCGCCCCTGCTTTTCATGTAAGTTTGTTAATCGAGATGAGTTATTCGAGCTCGATTTATTTTGTAAACGAGTTGAATTTGAATAATTTTTTAAATTCATTTAGTAAAATAAATTTTAAAAACTTAATCCGTTTATATATAAAATAATCAAACTATTCAAATTCAGCTATGATTCAACCAATACTCGAGTGGTGTACAAGTAGAGTTTAATAATATTTTAAGTTTATTTTAAAAAATGAGCTCGATGACGAACTCAAAGGACAATTCAATTAACACCCTATCTCCATGTATAATGAATGACTGGTTCAGCTTCCCTGTTACGCAATGGAGAAATGAAAACCCCCAAACTAATTTCAATATTCAACCTCCAAACAACTAATCAATCACGANACGGTATAATGTTATAAAAAATATATATATTAAAAAAATTACAACTCATATATAGCAATACGGTACCGTAGACTTCTCCTTCGTGTGGTAGGTGAGAATACAAACTCTGGACAAGTTGAGAACTGACACTATTCTGACGATGGAGATCTCCAGTCCAAACCAATGCCACGTTTTTATTACAGAATCAACGCCTCTCCATTATGGGCGGAGCAAGGTGGGGCTCACCCTCTAAAAAAAATATTAATATTATCTATATAAATTTAAAATATTTATTTAGTATCTCATCCTATTATATTTTAGAGAGAATTACACCCAGAGTTCTTAAAGTTTGTCACTTAATCACTTAGATTCCTTAACATTTAAAATATTACACATAAACTCCTAAAGTTTATATGCACGTGACACTTAGGGGTTGTTTGGTAAAAAGGTATGGAGGGCGGGCTTGGCAAGATGGGTTTGAAAAAAAAAGTTCAAAGGATTCTCAAACCCGTGCTTGAATTAAAAATTCAATCATGAGTTTTCAAACCTGGCCCGAATATTAAATTCATAATTATAGATTTCGTCAAACCTAGGAGATGAGTTTGAGAAAATGGGTTAAGGAGTTAAAGATATAAAAGACAATTATATCTTTTAACATGTGTATGAATTAGATTGATCAAGGATAAAATAGTCATTTATAAGAAAAATAATTGTTAATAATTATGATACATTCGTGAATCCTACATCTGTATGTGTTGCATACCAAATAAGAGTATGAACCGAATTTAATGTTAAATCTTATATTTGTAAAGATGGGTTTGTAGTTGGAAGGGTTTGGTGTCAAACTCTCCTAAAAAATCCATCCAAACATGCTCTTGCCGTCAAATATCCGTTAGTGTATTCAATTGTAAATTGCACACATACCCCTAAAGTTTGATAGCAATACGGTACCGTAGACTTCTCCTTCGTGTGGTAGGTGAGAATACAAACTCTGGACAAGTTGAGAACTCCCGTCCAAACCAATGCCACATTTTTATTTCAGAATCAACGCCTCTCCATTATGGGCGGAGCAAGGTGGGGCTCACCCTCTAAAAAAAATATTAATATTATTACTTAATTACTTAGATTCCGTAACATTTAAAATATTAAACATAGACCCCTAAAATTTATACGCACATGACACATAGGAGTTGTTTGGTAAAAAGATATGGGAGGCCAGGCTTGGCAAGATGGATTTGAAAAAAATAGTCCAATGGATTCTCGAACCCTGTATTTGAATTAAAAATTCAATCCTGAGTTTTTAAACCTGGCCCGAATATTAAATTCATGATCATAGATTTCTTCAGACCTAGGAGATGAGTTTGAAAAAATGGGTTAAGAGATTAAAGATATAAAAGACAGTTATACCCTTTAATATGGGTATGAATTAGATTAATTAAAGATAAAATAGTTATTGATAAAAAAAATAATTATAATATATTCGTAAATCATACATCTGTATGTGTTGCATACCAAATAAGAGTATGAACCAGATTTAATGTTAAATCTCATATTTGTAAAGAGGGGTTTGTAGTTGGAAGGGTTTGGTGTCAAACTCTCCTAAAAAATCCATCCAAACAAGTTCTTGTTGTCAAATATCCGTTAGTGTATTAGTTAGTAAATTACACACAAACCCCCCAAAGTTTGTAGGATTAGATCTCTCAAGTTTAAAATTTTATATTTAGACCGAAAATACTTCAATCAAAGATAAAATATTAAATATTTTAAATTTTAAAACAAAAATTCACGTTATATTAGACCATTTATTGAAATAAAATCAAAAATAAAAACTATTATTTTCTTAAAAAATCAAAATTAATATACAATTATACAATCTGTTCTAAAAAAACAAAAAAAATCAAACAAAAGGTCTAAGTCATTCATAATAGAACATGAATTTTACAACTAAAATTCATGTTTTATTATGTCATTTTGTTAAAGTAAAATCAAAAATAAAAATTTAATTTTTCTAACAAAATTATAATTTATATACAATTATACTATTTATTAGAATAAAACTAAAAAAATTATTTTAACATTAATTGAGGTAACTTGGTCGTTTAAATGACCAAATTAAATTCCAATCGATAGTATATTTTTTTTAATTATGATTTTTTTTAGAAAAAATAGATTTTTATTTTTAATTTTATTTCAATGAATGTCATAATATAATATAAATTTTGGTTGTAAAATTTAAAATATTTGATAATCTATCTTTGATTGGAGTATTTTTTATCTAAATATAACATTTTAAATTTGAGGAATTTAAGTATTACACCTGCATCAGCTGGACTCTATTAATTTAAAAGGGAGCAAGATTAGGATAATTTTTTTTAATTATTTATTGAACTATGCATGCATTTTTGTTTTACTTTTTTTTTTTAATTATTTCATGTAATTAAATTGTATCGAATGGTAATGTACATACGTCCCTTCCTAACTAGGTATAATTTTATTTGGAATCAATAAAACTCCCTCGTGCTGTCGAGGTTTACCCAAAAAATAAAAGTATTCCACGCCTACAAATTTTAGGGAGTCTGGAAGTAATTTATTAATGAATATGTTAACGAACATTGACGATATGGGTCTAAGTGTTACACACGTACAAACTTCAGAGAATCTGTGTGTAATATTTGAAATATAAAAGAATTTAAGTGATTAAGTGACAAATTTCAAAAAAACTAAATTTAATTCTCTCTACATTTTATCATAACAATTAGTATAGAATCATAACTAAATGGTAATAATTTTTGGTCATGTTTCAGACTCCCAAATAAATTTTAAACACGTTAGAGTGGTTTTTAAAAAAAAAATTATATGAACGGATATGAAAAAATAGAGTCAGAACTTATAACTTAAAAACGGATTGGAATTAGAAAAATTCAAATATAAATATTTTTATCTAATGAGATTCCTTTAAATCTAACCAAAACGTGTGAGAGAGAGAGAGAGAGAGACTTTGTTAGTTTAAAAGATGTATTCTAATTTTTGATCTTTTTATATCTCTTTGATTTTTGGGTATCAAATAAAATGTAATAAGATATAAATGTGTCATCTAATTTTTTATCAATTGATAAACAAATTAAAACTTATTAAAATGTCCGCTCTAAAACGATTTTTTTGCTCCGCCCCTGCTCTTCATGTAAGTTTGTTAATCGAGATGAGTTACTCGAGTTTGATTTATTTTGTAAACGAGTTGAATTTGAATAATTTTTTAAATTCATTTAGAAAAATAAGTTTTAAAAATTTAGTCCGTTTATATATAAAATAGTCAAACTATTCAAACTCAGCTATGATTCAACCTAGACTCGAGTGGTGTACAAGTAGAGTTTAATAATATTTTAAGTTTATTTTAAAAAATGAGCTCGATAACGAACTCAAAGGACAATTCAATTAACACCCTATCTCCATGTATAATGAATGACTAGTTCAGCTTCCCTGTTACGCAACGGAGAAATGAAAACCCCCAAACTAATTTCAATATTCAACCTCCAAACAACAAATCAATCACGAAGAGAATACTATTCAAGTCAGTAGTGTTTGTCCTTATTTAGCCTAATATTCTCTCTCCTCGATTTGTTTTGGTCAAACTAACACACACCACATGATCATTTTAAGAAATCTAGAATGCGCAAGCAAACAACGCCCCCCACCCAAAAAAAAGGACTTTCCACGAGTGTTTGATTTGGTAAAAAGTTGCGACTTGCAGGCAATCTCATTATAAAAGACCAATAACCGGCAGAGATAACCTTTGCTCCATCGTGCACCTTCTTATTTTGATGTCTGTTAACTACCATATCCATTAACCGAGACTATCTTGCTAACCGCGAAGCTCTTTTTCTTTGCTTTCTTTTTCGAGTTTTGATCAGAGAAAAACTCGCAGAGGTTTTTCAAAAATTTCAGAATAACTTGAAGTAGAAGAGCTTGCTTGGCGCAACTGAACTGGGGAAAAAAAAAGCCTAATATGCAGAACCTTAGACATCTTGTCCTTGCTTTGGTTCTCTCTCTCTATGTGAGCCGCTACGTTGGACTGTCAAATGGTCAAAATGCTACTGCAGTGAAGGTTGATGTTGGGGTTATTCTTGATTTGAACACAACAGTCGGAAAGGTTAGCCGGACATGTATTTCAATGGCACTTACAGACTTCTATACCAATCACAACTACACCAGGAGGATGATCGTCCCCCACATCAGGGATACCAAGAGTGATATTGTGGATGCAGCATCCATAGGTACGTCAAAGCCTACCACTTTTGCATTTAACATACCATGATATATATATATATATCTATATATATATATATATATATATATATATATATATAT
>CAUOFW020002280.1:1432526-1457783 GCA_963454935.2 Ilex paraguariensis
AGCCCCCCCCCCCCTCCTCTCTCTCTCTCTCTCTCTCTCTCTCTCTCTCTCTCTCTCTCTCTCTCTCTCTCACACTGATATAAGAGAGGTGCACAGACCAATCAATCATATATGCCGTATTCTTGAATTTGAAATGAAAAGAGAAGTAATGCTTCTTATCACCGGACACAGAATAAGACCACTTAGATCAAAATAATATTCATAGAAATGTTCTAACATAAAGTAGAATTGAATGTTAAAGAGATTAGCCAACAACAGTCAAAAGATGGACACCTAATTCCAATACAATAAGGGTCTGTACAAGTCACATGAACACCTTGATTTGTGAAGATTTATACCTGTACTTAATAGGCGCAAGTTAACCCAATAAATATAATATGTTTCCTCCTTGTCTTTGATGTAGGCATTTCCAATGGGTTCTCCCCTCGTACCTGAGGTTTCAAGAGCAATCTTGAACGTGACAGAGGGAGATAAAATGACAAGATTTACGCAAAAATGGTTAGGGGATGAGGCTGACTGTCCGGAGCAAGATGGAGCAGTTGTCACCACGGATAGCATGAAACTACAAAGTTTTACGGGCCTTTTCCTCGTCGCCGGGATATCATCATCTTTAGCTCTCATTATTTTCTTATTGATATTTCTACACGAGAACAGGGACGTATTAGCTTCCCATGATTCTGTCTGGCAAAAGCTCGTTGCAATGGCGAAAATTTTTGGTGAGGAAAAAGAGAACTCTCGTAATGTTTCCAAAAAGATGACCACTGAACCAAATGATCACGACCTGGCCACAACAGCTAATTCTGTTCCAGAAGATATTATAGCTGCTGGCTCTCCACAAAGTCCAGCCATCAGCATTTCCCACCACGGGGACGGGGACGACATTTTCTCTCAGGACGAAGGGTTCTCTACAACAGAACCGGGAACTCCGATCCATGACTCCATAGCCATTACAGAAACTATTAGAGAAAGATGATGATCACTCTTTCAAAACATGTTCATTTCCGTTCATTTTTTATTTTTTTTAATTTACAGGAAGAAATTCAAGCTCACTTCAATACAGGTATTTATGCTTTGCAAAGTTCGCTTTTGTAACAATCACACAAATGAAAATATATTCATTACAACGGTAATACTACGTTAAGGTGGGTGTAACAACATCCTCTTTCTTAGCAAAACATAACCTGGCTTCATGACATACCCTCAGGGATCTGGGAAGGACAAGCATATGACTCAACCCTTGTTGTGGGGCAAACAAATGGCCATTATATGATAGATTTGGATCTCGACATTCCAAATTTCTTCAACTTTGTCACCTAGAAAATGGTTTTGACCATTGATTTAACAAAATAGAACTTTCTATTTTTGATCCACTTTAACTTTATACTCAACATTAGTCTAATCATTGAATACCATAATGGGTGATTAGATCATGGAAAACTACAGAGATTAGAAATTTTGAAATTGACACGACCCAAGGATATCTCCATGAATCTAGAAGCGTTTATTTTGAAGAAAAGAAATTAAAGAAATCATCGAATCATTGATTTATTAGGATATGATGGCAGGATATAAGGGATTTATCACTATCTACCTGGTTGGGATTATAATATGATGATAGGATTTAAGAAATTTATCGCTATCTATAGAATAAGTGTAGCTGATGATAAACTTGTGATATTTTATCTTTATTATATAATTCTTACCCTATAAATAGGATTGACCTTCATGTAATCAAGTACTACTGAATAAACATTGAAGTAGTCTTTGGGGTGTTCTTATTGTCATTATTTCCTTGGCATTGAGGTCCTAGCCAAGCGAAGTATGCACATGACAAGATGCATAATTGCAAGTCTATTTCTACTCACATGGTTGACAAGGATCGAAAAATTGCTTTTGATGATGATCCTTTTCCAGACCCAACAAAAATATAGGAGTATCGTTGAGCCCTTCAATAACGAACATTTACAAGACTAGACATTTCATATAGTGACGATTTTGTGCAACAATTTATGCATGCTCCTACTATGGGTCACTACCGGATTGAGAAGCGCATACTTCGCTATATCAGTGGTACGGTGGATCTCAGCAATGACAATCTCTTGCCATAGTTCCTTTGAACTTTATGCCTTTGCCGATGCAAATTGGGGTGGTTGCCCAATCACACACCACTCAACAACTAGTTTTTGTACCTTCCTTGGTGGTAAATGCATTTTATGGCGTTCAAAGAAGCAAAGTTCAGTCGCTCTAAATATCGTGCTCTTTCTTCCGTCACATCTGAGTTAACATGGCTTTCATTTACCTTACATGACATAGGAGTTCCGTTGTACAAGCTTCCTATTCTTTTTTGTGATTATTTGAGCGCAGTCTACTTGATTCGCAACTCTGTCTTTCATGGTCGAAATAAGCATACTGCATTACATTTCCATTATGTCCATGAGAAGATTGCTCTGGGATCATTACTCACCCAGTTTGTTCTCTCGGGTTCACTCGGTTTGTTCTCTCAGGTTCATCAGCTAGCTGACATCCTTACTAAGCCCCCTTCAAGGACACTATTTTATGATCTATGCATCAAATTGGGTCTGTGTCCTCAACCCAATTTGAGGAGGAGTGACTACGTAGATAATCCTGATGATATTAGGACAAACTAAAGTAAGTTGTTTTACAAGAATTATCTACATTATCGCCCCCTCAAATTGTTTAAATTGTTTTACAAGTGATATTTTATCTTTATTATGTAATTTTCACTCTAGAAATAAGATTGAATCTCATGTGATCAAGTATTACTGAATAAACATCGATGTAGCCCTTGGGACATTTAATCCGTGGACATAAACATTGCGTAATTGTGTTAAACCATATATATCTCGGTATTCTTATTTTCATATCCTAATTTAACCATATAAATAGTAATAAATCTCTTAGATATATCTTATCATCATATTCTAATATGTTTTACTTGCAAAACCATATTAGATTCATTGACATCACCAATGTTGCTTCTATTGACCTTTTTTGGTCTTTGATGAATAACGTTTGGCATGTGATCCAAGTTCTTGTGGAAATGGAAACCCCACAAATCACCACAACCAACTTCCGCATAGAGACCATCACCAGCCACCAGCCACCAACCACAATTTCAATCCCCACTATTGATTTGACAAAATATTGAATAGCAGAATACGCAATTATAAAAATGGAAGGAAAGAGGCTTGACAATTTTTAACACAGTTCCTCGAAGTTACCTATTATGGTTTAGCCTTAAATCACATTATTGGTAGACTGGCCAGACCTCTCTCTCTCTCTCTTCCTTCTTAAATAATCAAAATCTGCCACAAGTAACAATGGTTTTAGGCTATAAATGGAAGTAATGGTTTCTCATACCTGCAGTATTAACTTTGATACACAAGAACATTCTGATAATACAAGATGCATTAAACTTTAGATACTATTGCAAGATGTAGAAGTTACAGATTTTTATTCATCGATATGATACATGTATTATCTACAAGCAAAATGCAGGACCCTAACGTTTTTTTCGCTAGAGAACATAGGCTTGAATCAGTGTAACTATTACATAAAGTACAAGAAGAAATTCGGGTGACCAACTGTAATGCGATTACATCTTACTTGAACAAGAAATATGCAGAGAAAATAATAAGGTAGGCACTGTGCTTTAAGATCCAGTAGAATAGTCAGCCATAAAACTAAGTTCAAGATACCTTTGGCAACAGTGTATACATAACCTTGCAATTCACCTTGCTCAGATTGAGGTGCCATTAATCCATAGCTGGGTGACTACAGAGGAAGTACTGTTCCATGTAAGTGTCTGTGATTCACATTTTGCTTCAATTTGATCCATATAAGCATCTGTAGTTATGTCGAACATGTCGATGAAGGTACTATATAATTGACAACAGAAAGCTGTGGTATTCAATTTGCATGACAATGGACATTGCTCTGAATCCATTATTGAAGTTCTGGAGTTTTGGTTCCCAAGACCATGAGAGGTGTACCTTTGACACTAAAGAACCTCTCAAATGAGATATTGCTGACCTGACGATAGGAAAACATGACCTGACGCTGCCATCTAAACAATATTCCGCTTAAATTATTAGACACTCGGAAGAAACCCAACTGCACATTCATGGTGCAAGTGAGCTAATTTTCGGTAATATAAGCTTGTGTCGATTATTTTAAATTTAATTATTATAATAATTCTTAAATTTTAGATCAATTTTTTTGTCAGTCATCTAATGATTATTTCTCAAAATTTGAAATCCGACGGATTTTAAAATATAACAATAAAAAAGGAAATTTTTAAACCAAACATTAACCTTAAATTTACACCAAATCGATCAAGTGGATTACATATACAATTAGATTGTGTGACAATTAGATGGAATTAGATCCTGATTACAATATGATTTATTAAAAGTCAATGAGTGTGGATCAAAAAATAAGATTCGAGTTAGATCAACTACATTTTGATTTAAATCTAATCTATTAACAAAATTTTATACATTATTTACAATTAAAAATTTGAAAAAACATAAAAAAAAAATTATATTTATCTTTTAACATGCTATAATCCCAATATGAAAAATTCTAATTTTTTTTTTATTTCTTTGGGATGTTGGCCCCAAATATTTAGACCTAATTCTGACCATTAAATTAGTAACAAATCCTACTATTCAATAAAGTTTACTATCAAATTAAAACAATAAATTAGTTCTAAATTATTATGAAACTACTAAATTGACTAAATGTAAAATAAATAATACAAAATTTGAAATAGAGAAAATTTTAGAAAATATTATTACTCTTTTTTCCTATTTTTTTACACTTCGCATTCGTCCTGAAAGCCAAGGTTCCTCATATAGACAAAATTGGGCGGAGTTGAATAACTTTTTAACTATCCTATTAAATAAGGTTGATATTCAGTATTATTCATACACATTAATAAATATTATTTATTACTAATTGGTGTTATGCATGATTATTCAGCACCCCTATTTATATATAATTGACATTATTCATGCCTAATAATCATCTACTGCATTTATTTTATTTTTTAAAAGTTTAGTGTATTCGAACTAATTTACACATAACTTAATTAATTATTTTGTTTTTTCTTTCGGAAGGTAAAGTGTATTAAAAAAACAAAAAACAGAAATACAAAGGGTAATCACCCACATATTGTACAATGACGTCACATAGGGCACAAAGACAAACATCAAAAAACCAAAAACGTTAAGACATAAATCACAATTCTGTAAGAGATACCCTGGTTAAGAGTATCTCCCACAGAATTGTTAACACGAGTAAATTGGTGCACATAAGCAGAGCATGACAGCAAGCCAACAACCATGACGGCCAACATAGAACAAAGCAAATCAGCCCAACAAAAACAGCACCAAGAAGCCATTTGCACCAATAAAATCAGCACCAACAAATTAGCACAACACACCACAGCAAGCCAGCAACCATAACGGCCAGCAAAGACAGCACCAGAAAGCCATTAGCCCCAAAAATCAGCACTAGCATGTCATTTGCAGAGCAGAACAACCCAGCACTATCCAGCAAATCAGCCCAACAAAAAAAGCACCAGCAAGCCATTCGCACCAATAAAATGGTACCAACATGTCGTTTGCAAAGCATAACAACCCAGCACTACCCAACAACAACAAATATGAAGAAGACAGCCCCAACAAGCAGGTAAGCCAGAAAAAACGTACAGTAGTGAGGCTGAAGAGACAGCACAGCCAAAAGGCTTCCCCCCCAACCTCATCCCAGGGCAGAAGCAAAACATAGAAACACTTAGACCAGGCAACAAAGGAGAGAAGCAGCTTTGCATCCACCACGTGGGTGATTAAAGGAATAGATGGAGTACCAGATATGAAATAATCGCATGTTCAACTGAGAGGTTTTGAACTTGGTCGAAGACATTCTGTCCCTAATTGTCTGCACAATGATGTTTAACAAGGACTTGCAATCTCTCACTTGGTTTTGTTGAATTCTTTTATTTCGTTCCCTCCATGTATAATACACATTCGCTGACAAACACAGTACATTCACAACTAGACTAAACTATTCATAACAATGATCTCGCCTCAAGAGAAACTGAGAGCTATATACAGAGCAAATGATATGTGTATGGGGAGAGAGAGAGAGGTTCCATTTAACTTAGATTTGTTTCCAACTTCACTGAAGCTCTTTAAAACTCTATACAACCTGATTACAACTCATTAGCCCAAAGCTATACAATATATATATTATTTCAATTCAGTAAATTATTGTTTAGTTTGGTCTACCCTTGTCACCTAGCCTTTGTCAGATCAAGAGGAGAGAGTCTCAATTCAGTTCTATTTGTAAGTCCTCGTGTGTAGGCAGCCTTAGGACACAGAGACATACCATGAGAACATGTATGTTAGGGGTATATACAATGGAGTCAAACTTAAATATAAATTTATATAATTAAAAAATTAGATTTAAGAATGAGTAGATTATTCAGATCTAACTCTATGGCTAGCTTATCTAGTTCTTCAATTAGTACTATACCTAATATAGTAAATGAGGACGAAGAAGAACACCATAAGTCACAAGTTGACTAGAGTGGATGGAATATCCCAAAGGTATCCCATCAAAATATCTATAAGACGAGTTGGGTTCCAAAAGCATTCAACTCAGAACTTCAAGTAAAAACAATTGAACAAGTTTATGCTCTTAGTAAAGAGGAAGAAACTTGTCAATTAATTATGAAAAAAGCCCTACAAAAATATAGGAAAAAAGTTTTTAATTTTATACCCCTGGTTTAGTTCAAGTAGCAATTAAACCATTGATGTCACCAGGCAAAGATGCAGCAACTCTATTAACCCTAAGAGATGCCAGATTCATAGAATATGAACCTAGCATTTTAGAGATAATAGAGACTGGTCTTCATAACGGACCAGTTTATTTCAACTACTTTCCAGACTTTACCCTTAGTCTTAATTGTAAAAACACACCTATGGCTTTAACCTTAGGTATAAAATTGTCAGGTCAGATTAACAAACTGGTAAATGAGACTCAATTTCTAGTACTTATCTATAGGATATACTATAAATGCATGACTACAAACCTGAATGTGCATGCACTTAAGAAGCATCCTAAAGATAAAATAGTTATCATCCAAGCCAATACTAGTGATTCTAACACCCAAGTCCCCAAAAAACTTGAATGGAAGAATGTTCAACTCCTAGAATCTTGGACAGTTGAAAATGAAAATTATAATAAGGATAGTGAAAATACATCGACTAACCTAGAAAACATCCAACAGTTATCTGATGGTTAGTAAGAATCTCCTTTGATTCTGCAAGATCCAATAGATTGAGCAGATCATTTGATAAGCCTGTCCAAATTAATGAAGACAGAAAATTTGATGTTTATTCTAACTTCTTCAAAAGAGACAAAGAATTAACAGAAGAAATAGAAAGAAAAATTAAATTAAAAGGAATCGATAATTCCACACCACAAATTAGTAGACCGTGTTACACTCCACATCAGAGTGTTCCACAAACTAGTTGTTGGAATGAAGAAGAAGAAGATGACTTCACTCCTTCACCTACAGCCAGTGACCTCCAGAGCACTGCCCCAATAGATCACCAGTTACTCGTGATTAGGAAAGAAAATGGATTATTCTTACCTAACATGATTAAACTGAAAAAATATTTTAATTCTGTTGAGAATGAATCTAAAAGATAAAAATATTTTAAAAGATTCGCTCACACTCAACATAAAGAAATAATTGCACAATGGGTAAAAGTAATGCACAAAATAGAATCAAAAATTCTATTTTTTGATTATTTAGAAACCCATCATCCAGAAGTAAAAGTATTAACAAAACATAAATGGAAGACACTAGATAATTCTATAAAAACATCTAGCCATCCTCCAGCAGAAACTATTTTAGTTGATCATTGAAATTCAGAGATAAAGGCTTCTCCCTTTAAGAAACCTACTAATAAATCTGACACAAAGATGATTGAACAAAATAATTCACAAACCAAAACTTAATAACTATTGGAAAATAGCTTGATAAAATTGAATCTAAAATCGATGAAATCAAGCCATCCAGTAAAAAATTGGAGAAACCTTTAATTCATCTCCCTGAAGATAGATCCGGATTAGGTTTAAAAGATAAGCAAGCAATCCAAAAGATTAAAGAACTTATCTCTAAACAAGAATCCAAATCTGGATCATCTCAAGTAACAGTTATCAACCAAACTTTTAATAATTCAGAAACCAGTAGCTCAAAAAGCCTACCTGATTCTGAAATTTAGAAATTAGAAGAACAGTTTGATAACCTCAAGATTAACAAATTAACTTTTTCAAAAGTTAATCTAACTAGTATTACAAAAAATTGGTCTACCAAACCAACACCACCAGATCTTCAATTTGAAAAGAAAAATATTAGTAATCAGTTTTATGTTCAATCTAATAAACTCTATGAATGGAACATAGATGGATTAAGTGAATAGAAAATCCTTAACAAAATTAGTCACCTTTCCATGGTAGCCAATAGCTATGTCTCAAATCTTAATCTATCAGAACCATAATTAGTTGACATGATCACCTCTAATTTCACAAGAGTATTAAGTAATTGGTGGACTAATTACCTTACCCAAGAGTTAAGAGATGGCATCAAACATGCTGTTGTCCTTGATGATGAAGACATACTATTTTCAATGAAAGAATTGGTAAAGCCAAAGATGATGGAATTAATACCCTCATCTTCACCATAATCAAACATTTTGTTGGCACGCCTAATAACATTGAAGCTAGAGTCCATAACCAACTTAGTAACCTTAGGTGCCCGACACTTAGTGACCTATGGTGATCTTGTTAGTACGAAGGCCTCAGGATATGTATTGACATGAAGATCCAACACCAATTAAAAAATGAAAAGAAAAAGACTAAATATGAAATGGATAATTTCTGTGAACAATATGGTCTTCTATCAGTAGCACCATCCCGTAGGAAAGCCAAATCACACAAGCCTTATATTCATTCTAAAACCCACTATAAACGTAGTAAAAAGGCTTTTAGGAGCCCCACTTACTATGCTGAATATAGCAAAAAACCCAAAAAAACTTATAAGAAAAAATCCGGGAAAAAAGCTAAAACAGATTCAGACATTAAATGCTATAACTGTGGTAAGAAAGGCCATAAAAGCCCAGATTACCCAGTTAAAAAACAAGTTAAAAGATTAAATTTAACCCAAGAAGATGAAGAGAAGATTCTCAACATTTTTAGGTTAAACAATCTTCCCAATAGTGAAGAAAGGTCAGACGACTCAAGCAGCTCTGAAAGTTCTTCAAAATATCATTTAGCATTTAGCAACTCTAGTGAACCCAAAATCAAATTAGGTTACAAAGATAGTTGCCTCTGTAAAACTATTAGGGTAATAATCAAACAGAATGAGGAAGAATACATTCTTATTGACTTAATCAGTAAGATTGAAAACCCAGATTTAAAGGTCAAATATATCAAAAAATTAAAAGATTTATTTGCTAAAAAAGACACAAAATAATCTTTTAATCAAAGACAGTTAATAAGTATAAACACCACAATGGAAAGATTCAATAAGGAGAAAAAGAAAGAAATCACCTTACAAGATCTCCAAAGTGAAGTTAATCAAATAAAATCTGAAATAAGAGAATTAAAAGCTCAAAACAAGAAACTTGCAGAAACTTTAACTCTTTTATCAACAGATAGTCTTGCCGACACAAAGAAATTCAATCCTGGAAAACAGTCAATAGTTGAAGAACAATCAGAGACAGAATCTCATAATGGAACAGACTTTCAAGGGATACCCATAACCTCCACCTTTCTAGTGGATCCTTTGGGTGTAACGAACCTGCCATCTCACGATGGATGTTTCCAGGCTAATGATGATCATAGGATCAATCTAGTTAATAAAATTAATTTTCAAAAATGTCATTCTAAAGTAAAAATCATCATTGATAATGATTTTGATGTTTTCTATTTTACTAACATTTATTTGTAGGTACAAAGTCTCATGGATATGCAAATGGAAATGAAAAATTATTGGTTATAATGTCGCTAGGCAATTTTATATTAAATGGTGGCTCAGGTTCCAAGAAGAACCAATAGTTAACCTGGTAAAACAGGAGTTCCCAGTCAAGGTTCCAATCCCAGCAATGATTCCGGCAAACCTAACTCCAGTTAAATAGGTTATGCATTCTCTCAGGATTTCTGCTCCAGAAGAGTCCAGAAAATCCATTAAGGAAAGACCCAAGCAAAGGAAATCCTCCTTTAAGGATTCCAAGAAACAATCCAAAAAGAAGTCTGTTGCCCTCATTGAACTAACATAACAACTTCTTTAACAAGCAGCCAGTGAGAACAGTTCATCAGTATCCTCATTGGCATCAATCACTCCTACATTGGATCTCTTCCAAGACAGTCAGGACCCATATACAGGATATGATGATCTGATAGATATATCTATCCCATAATGGTACTTATCAATACGTGTGATAGCTTCAATCACTACTTTCTTCTTTAAAGAAAGAAAAGCTGTTTATTATATGTATCGATGAAGAATCATTTGGTTCAACGGCCCTTTCTCTAAAAGCAGCCGCTAGTCCTTGTCCAAGATCTACTTTCCACTGAAAGTAGATTCCTTCAGACAACCGCAGGACCCACCTGCCACTCAAATTAACATTTACCTTAGTAAAATCAATTCACCTCTACTTTCTCATCGAAAGGCTAAGGTGAAAATACTTTATCCAAGTTAAAACAGTCACTAAACACAATGGAGTAATCATTCCAGAGATTTTTTTAGAATTCCTTATCCCTATATAAAGATTTCAATCTTTACTATCTCGATAGAAGTTGCTTTAAACTTCAGAGTTGTAATCTGAAAACTCTCCTAAGTCTTCCCTATACACAACTCACTAGTCTCATACACTATTCTCATATTGTAAGAAGCCTTCATCATGATGCAAATGAATAGCCTCTCACTCTTATCCCCTTACTCCTACTTGCTCATTAGTGCTAGTATTGTAAGTATTTATTTCTGTTATTGTAATTTGTATCTTGTTCATCTAAATAAGATTTTATAAAGAATTTTCTTTTAAAACACTCTATATATTTACAGCTTGTGATTCTTCTAAATCATGTTTTTTGTTATTCCGCACTTGTTCCTAGATAGCCATCCATGTATATATATATGTATAATCGACCGTTTTCAACAACTCCGTTTCAACCCTATTGTGAAAGAAACAAACACTACCATCACACAGAACACAAAGCTACAAACCAAACTGTTCTTCTTCTTTTTCTTCACATTTCTAACTCTTCAAACTAATTTTCTCTCTCTTATTCCCCCATTTCCTCAGCTAAATCTGAAGCATTCGACTTCGCTGACAAGATATCCACACACTGTCTCAGACTCAACACCTCCAACACAGCCTTCAACATCTTCGACCTCACACAATTTGCCATTTTCATCACTCTTTCCAACCCACCCAACAACCCCTTCAACGCCCCCTCCACCAACCCATCCATCTGAGTCGTCGCCAAGTCACCGCCCTTGATTCGGCTTGCCAGCCTCGCCAAGTCCACCATCCTCCTGTTTTCATCGCCACCTGTTGCATTTCCATCTCTCCCTCCACCTTCTCCTCCTCAACCCTAATCTTCCCTCTCAAAACTTAAATTTTCTTCAACTGGTCCTCCGACATATGTTTGCGAGACTCACACCGGGTGAACGTGTCACCCGAACAGCGTCGACCAGTCGAAACACCATTGATGGCTTCCAACCAGTTATCCATAGATAAGCATTCTCTAGAGGGCTGAACCAGACTGCTGAAAAGCTGGCTAAGACGTCTTCATGAACCGCAGCCCATTTGGTTGTGTAGCAGTCTTTGTGGTGGGCAGTGACTTTCTCCACCAAAGCTTCATGGTTTACTGATTCATGAGAGTGATCGTCTGAGACATTCAGAAGAAGTTGAAGATATTCTTCAAGTTGACATACCCATTTTCGAAGAAGTCTGAGAACTCCTCTACAACTTCTGTTTTCATCTTTAGAGAGAAAGAATGGACAAAAGAGTGAGATTTCAATATGAGACAGAACATGACACCATGATGTGGTATATATGAAAAGAGTAATGTTAAGTGGATTTAAAAATTAGATTTGATAATTTTAATCATTGAATAGGTAGTGGGTCCTAATAAATGTCGGGATCTACAGTGAAATCAATGGTTGGAATTATCAAGTCTATTTTTTAAGTTCATGTAACATTAATCAGATGAGACTATGATGGGGTATATATACACACAACATATATGGGGTGAAGTGCAATGACGCCCCTTGTAGTTTTAGCCAATTTCACTGTTCCCCTATTGTATTTAAAATTATACTTAACTCCTTAGGATATGATAACATATAACAGGTTTTGTCTTCAGTCAAATGTGATCAATCTAAAATTTTAAACTCCCTATCTTGTAGTAATGTTAGATTAACTAAAAACGGGAATAAAAAATAGGATTTGAATGATGTGTCATCGGTGTTTTTTATCCCATTTTATTTATTTAATATTTAAGATTTATTTATCATATCAATTACCTTGTATTTCAAGACTAGACGGTCAATCCGTCAATATGACTTGAAAAACCCATTTTGACTATTGTATTTTAAAAGAGCAATGTTACATGAACTTAAATGTTGATTTGATTAGTCACTATCATTGATTTAACTATAAATTTCAGTATTTATTAGAACTCACTATCTATTTAATTAATATGATTGATCAAGTCAATATTTTAAATCTAAATAATATTTTTCATTTTAAAATTAAATTGACAAATTCTAGATTCTAATGGGGGAAACATCGCAATTGTAAGGATAAATGATTTAGTATAATTTAGAAAGAGTAATGCCATTGTGATTTAAAAAATTAATTTAATTTATTAACTTAATGATATAATAGTAATGTGGTCCAATAAAACTATTGTGACGGAACTATTAGACTTTTTTATTGGACATTATTAAGTCAATTTTTTTAGGTACCAATAATATTAATCATCTAAAAGACAAGAAACTTTTTTGAATGTGTTTAATTAACCACATGATACAGAGGGTATGCAATAAAATTGTTAGAAACTAGGAGGGTTGTCATTATAATTACCCCTTAAACATTTACATAATTTTTATGTATGAATATATACGGCTTATGTGTTCATTGTATCTTTGTAAGTGTGTAAGTGTGACCAGAGGGAGGGCGGAGACAAGGGCCATGCGGCGCGTGGCCTTTGCATGTCTTACTTGCAGCTCTCAGCCGCATGTCTATGTGTTTAGGGTGTTTTTGGGTAAAAAAATTGGGCTGGATTTCTTTTTTTATATCTTAATCTATTCAAGTTAAATCTACTCATCTACTTTAAAACTCATCTAAGCTATATATGTAATCCTAACCTTTATTTGGGAAACAAAGATGTAATTCAATGATCCCATAGGTTGCTCAAATAATTTTATAATAATTTATCATTTTACCCATGACTTTATCCATTTCAATTCAAACCGATCCAATTCTAAGTTTTTTATATTTTTTATTTTTTTAAAAAAATAAAATTTTATTTATTAACAAAGCAATATTTACGAGAAGCAAAAGAAAGGCGCAGATGCCTTAACAAAAAAACCTAAAGCAACCTAAGGCACAGACGCCTTCCATAACAAGAAAAAACAGAAGTCCATAGAAACCAGTCAAAAAAGACTTCGGCAGCATCCTCCAAAAACTTTAACAGCAACAAAGTTTGCTAAAACCCATCAAGACAGCAGTAGCATTTCCCATTCCAGACTTAAGCCTCAAGTCTGCTTCAAACAAATCAACACTACTGTTAAGACAACAACATGGTAGATAGATTGAGACAAAAAGCCCCAATCTAACACTCATAAGCCCAGTTAAAAGATGCGGAATCTTCCTCAATATTTTCAAGAAAAGCCATGGACACTCACAAAGACCCAAAACTGCATTCACAATAATTAAAGAGTCACATTCAATTATTAGGCTTCAACATTTCTTGCATTCAAGTGCCTTTGAAGTTGAATGCAAGAACATACTCACAAACCATTCAGAACATACTCAATTCAAATAGTATTCAATTCAGAACCTCGACTTCAACCCGACAAAATAAGAACATAACAGCATCTTTCCTTTGCAAAAGGTTAAAAGAACCTGAAAGAAATTAGAGGGTGAAGCAGTAATTAAGAAGTAGAAAGGGCGCAATAAAGCAAGCTGCCTGTCCCTAAACAAAGACAAATTGCATTGCCGCGGATTCCAGGACAGCCACCGTTTGGACCTTGACATTAGAAGCACGTGCTACCAACTTCAAAGGGGCTTGAATGCAAGAAATGTTCAAGCAATTGAGCCTCTACACATCACTGCCGAAGAGAGAGAGAGAACAGAACTCAGCTTTCCATTCAATTCAAGCTTATTCCACAGAGGAGAGAGAGAGAGAGAGAGAAAGAGAGGGGGAAAGCACGCACACACACACTCACACTCTTCCGCCATGGCAGCTCGGAAAAGAGCTTCAGGAGACAACATCAACTCCACCAAACCACCGCCATCAGACTCAAACCAACCCAAATCCAAACCCCAAGAAACCATCTCAACAGACCCACCAATCCTGCAGACCTCAGGAAGCTCTAGAGGATCAAGAGGCTTAGGACCCATGACACAAAACAGAGTATCCCTCCAATTAGCATACCTTGACTGATACAGATCGAAAGAGAGAGAGAGAGAGAGACCTATTCGTCGAAGAGGGGGAACACATGTGCTACTGACCTTCGTCGGAGAACAGACAGAGCGAGAGACCTGCGAGAAGCTTCCCCTTCACCTTCATCGTCGCCGTTGCTTGGGTGCTTCTCAGCCAAGGATCCCAACGAATGGTTGGATGAAGTGAAAAAGGTAGGAAAGTTTGGCTATGCAGGGTAAAAATGTCATTGCGTCTCTTATTCACTTGGCAAGCTTTGTAACCCATGAAAGGGACAGGTTACATTTAACCCGTGTAGCTTGGACAAAAAATACTGTAATATTCGGGTCATAGTTTGACCCGGATTTTTATCCTCACCCCTTTTCCTTCCCAAACAAGTATTTTGTGAACCCATGATCTTATTTGCCTATTAGTGTTAATCCACTTTATTCTTCGTACCAAACACATCCTTAAGATTTGCGACGCTTGGAGTGTGCGTGAGACCTAAATCTCTCTTTCTCTCCCTCTACTTTTGGCTGAGCTGAAGAGGCAGGAGCAGAAGTATCTAACTCATGTGGTCTTTGTGTTGACAGGTGTCACGATGTGAGAGAATCTGTGTTAACACGTGGAGGCATACGTAGATGTTGTTCATGCTTTGTAATATGGCTAAGTTGTATTGCAATGAAGCTCTCTAATGGGACCCAATTCAATTCCAACTCTAATTCAACAGGAAAAAATAGTATTAAGGATGAAAAGTTTCAATTTTAATTGAATTTTGATAAAAAAAAAAATGGGTTCACAGGTTAAACTCAAACCCAATCCAAATTCATAAATTCGGGCTCAACCCAAGTTCATTCCAAATTCATGTATTATATTTATATAAATAATATAAAATAAAATATAAATACATATGTTTGTAATTATTATTATTTAAATAGGAAGTAAAACATGATTTATAAGGACTATAGATAATAAAAGAAGATTACACACCTGTTGTGAGATAAGTAAAAAAGGCAAAAGAAATTCAAGGAGTTGTCATCCTACATCAGACAGACAACTCATGTAACCTCTCCCCAGTATAAAGAAAGTCCATCCTTAGTCCTTACACTCTTAATAAGTTGACTTAATGAGTTTCATTTTAGTGGACCATATAGGCCTACTAGTCATTGCCCGTGCCTAAAAGTACTATATTACTTATAAAATTTTAACACATAAAAATAGAATGTTTGAATAATTTCAACACATAGCGATTAGATTGGTTTTGAACATTTTTTGTTGATGTAATTGGTATCTTATTTTTTTTGTATTGGTCACTTATTTGTTTTTTTAATTGCTTATTAACTTGGTTTTTGAATTTTTTTTAAATTTTCTGAGAATTATAGGTTTTCATACATTAATGATTTATTTTTTGTATAAATAATAACTTGATAATTTTATTTATGGATTATAAAGATAATTTAAACTTCATTGATTGATATGAAGTAAGAAGTAAACATCAATTATCGGTACTAAAATGCGCGATAAGAAGATCTACTTACAGTATACTCTAGGTATGAATTAGTTTGTAATAAGAATGATGAAAAATTATATAGTAAGTATATAATTATTTTTAATGAAATATTTTACCAAAAGTTTTGAAAAAATCAATATACTAAATAACTTACATATCCAAAAATGGTGACATTATCCATTTGGGTATTGATTTTTGTGTTGTAGTGACGGTGTGTATGCAGTTATTGAGCTCAAATATTAAACTGTTAAACTTTGAAAAAAAAAAGCAATAAACTTAAAAATATTATGTATTTTATGTGTGTTTAATAGAAATATTTTTAATTTTATGCAAAGTTTTATCGTAAAATTAGAAATTAAACAAAACCAACGTAAATCAAGGTACAAACAATACACTTTTAACATATAACATTTAATAACAATCAGTTAATGACAATATATCTACAACTAAACCACACGAACATTAAAAATTAAAAACAATAAACTATTGTCAAAGCATAAACCACTAAACCAACACAAAAAAATCATCAATATTCATAAACACACATAAATGTCAAACATTTGCTACTTGCACAATTATAAAAATTAAACATAAAATATTTGATAACTACCCACATAATCAGTTTGTCATCCTCCATAAAGCACACACCTCCAAAATTCCAACCAATAGGAATTGAGTATTTAAGCCTCACATGAGGCTAAACTCCACTTATACAATTTATGCTAGAAAGTAAATAAAGATAACAGAATTGGTTATAAGCAATTGGTAATTCTAGCATTAGTTATAAATATAGACCCCACACATGATCTAATAAATGTGTCAAAAATGCTTTAAAGTTATATGAAGAAGAAGAATTTTCAGAAAAGTTCTGGGGTTATAATATTATTTTTGAAACTTAAGGAATAATAATGTTGTTTCTAAAAATTAAGGGGTAAAAATATAAATACACTAAAATTATGGGGGTGTAAATGAAATTTGAGATTGTCTTCCTTGGTTTCTTTCCGGCCGACGAGAAGCCATTGTTGATAATTTTAAGATGTGCATTTTTTGTTTAATTTATCCACTTGGACTATTATTTTGAATTGTTATCACTAAAAATTCATCAATATAATTCAATTGTGGGTGGATGGTGGCTGGGGGCGATGGCGGTGGAGGTGGAGGTGGAGTGGATGAGAGGCGGTGGCTTACATCACTTGGGCTATGGGCGATATCTATACATCAATTTCACACCTATTATTATATCAGTCAAGTTGCTACACCATCAAACAAATTACTTTATGATTGGCCAGAACCCAAATGGGGTGGTAGTATTTTTTGTCACTATTTCTTCTTATTTTATTGATTTATGCGAGACTGATGGAACTTGTAACGTTTGTTTCAATTGCATGGTAATTGTACCAGTGTCTATATACACACATTCACACTTACCAGAGATGGAGATTACTAGTGAGAGTACTTTCGGAGATTAGATCACTGCCAATACAATTTGGATGGAAGAGAGTGGATGGTCGGAGTGGGTAAGTCCAGTGGGTCTTTAGATTTTGTCATGCGTCGCTAAAGAAAGTCTGTCCATCGTTAGAGTCTGCACTGAGAGATGAGAGATTGAGGAGGATGACAAAGATTTCTAAAAAACTAAGAGAGGTGAGACAGTTAATGAGAAAAATAAAAAGAGTTTGGGTCATGTGTTAGACAAAATGGATAGCATGTGGGTGTAATTAAATTGGGTAGGATTCAGAGGTGAAGCCACCCTTGGACTAGGGTGGGCACATGCCCCCCTCAAATTTTTTTTTTTGACATTAGATATATATTTTTTTAAATAAAATTTAGATATATTTAATTGTGTCCAACCTCAATTTTTTTTACAATAAATATATATTTTTTAAAATAAATGTTGACATATTTAATTATGTCCACCTTATTATTATATTACTGTGATATCGATTAAGATAGACAACTACTTAAATAATAATTAATTTTTAAATAATGTTATTGTAACTAATACATTATGATATTAAATATAATAGTGAGTCCCTACATTTAATAACATCTGCTATCCATCCAATTGTCACAACCTATTGGGTTCCTGCCAATTAAATGTTGAATTTTTTTTTTGTCAAGATATAAAATTAAATTTCGAATTGGATGCAATTACTATTATTCTTAAATTTTAGACACAGACTTGTTCGAATAAATTTTAGACATATTGCATTCATTTTTGTAAATTATATGATTATTTTATTATTTTATAGAAATGAGCGTTATAATGTAATAAATTATAGAGTAATAAATAAAAGACTGTCATTACCATTTTTGTATATAGGAAAAAAGTATTTATTGATATTATTGATTTGTAATTCTTTTACATGATAAATAATAATCAGATTTAATTGTAAATTGATAATAATTAGTCTCATACAAAGTTTTAATTAATTTACTTTTATTTTTTGTTTGTTCATTCCATGGAAATCATTTTTTAACCTTTTATGTTTAATGATTTTTTACGCATATGAATTTATGAACTTCCATGGTCAATTGAAAAAAAAAATGAAAAATACTATTTATATCTAATTTGATGACATAATTCAATGCACCATTTGATTGAAAGTAGACTTCTTCTAACGTAGAAATTTACAACTAAAATAACAGTTACATTAAATTAAGTCATTGGTAATATTGATAAAAAAATAATTAAAATTTATTAATGTACCCTAAAGTATTTTTCTAGCTCCGCCCCTAGTGGGATTTTATTTTTGTGTGGGATATGTTGTGAGCCATTGGATTAAGTTTGATGAAATTTAGATCATTTAATTTAAAATGAATTCATTCTGAGTTGTTATTGTGCTTTTTCAAATTTACGATAGAGATGTATGACAGATATGAGTTTAAAGTCTTACGACAAGAGGTTTCTTCATGGGCGAGAAAAGAAATTCAGGACTAATTGTAGACCGTTAGTTCAAAATTTTTGAGATGATCTGAACTGTTTTTTATGTTATGATTACGTTGTCTGTTGGATGTATTTATATTTTGTCTCAAAACGATATAGACCTCTCTTTATCTTTTGAATTCAAATTTCGTTCTACTTTATTATGTAGACGTAATAATCCAGTATTATGCAAAGACTCATACCTAATTTAACATTATTATTTGTTAAACTTGAATTGCCAATCCGAATTAGACTCAAATCGGATAACTCGATTTCAATACAAGCTTGCTCGAAATTAACTTGGGCAATACTCAGTTTGAATATCACGGCTTAGGATTAGAGCTAAAGTTGAAAATATTGTACCTAGGATTGGGTTATGGTTGATCCTTCAACCCGTCCAAGTTACACTCCTAAAAATTAATATCATTTCTACATAATACTTGACAAACTTGATAGATAAGCAGCACACAAGAATCATCTTAACATAAAAATCCAAGATGACTTTAATAGAATTCACAAAAACACAATTATTTTGTGACTAAATTATAAAAAGATTAAAATAATTTAAATATTTTTAAAATTCTAGTCTTTAAGAGAACATTTTTGCTAAATCTTCAACCGTTACAAATAGACTTCCTCCTCCATTTATTCCAAAAAATTTACACCTGTAAATGAGAAAGTCTGAGTCTGAATATTCTTTCTTTATTTGTCAAGATTTTAGCCCCCTAAAATTTTTCCTTGCATTATGTAGCAACCGGAGTATTTGGAGGAACCTAATTAAAGAATGTAATGGGTGAAAAAATAAAATTTTATAAGAGAATTTTAGTCATTGGATCAAAGTTAGATAAATTTGAATAAATATGAAATGCAAAAAACTGAACATAAATTTATATTTTTAAAATTTAAAATAACTTGTCTCTTATTATATAGATTTTAGGCAAATAAATCTTAAATCACAACTCAGATTAACTTCGGTTACCTGTGGTCTCGAATTTCTGATATCCAATAAGAATTAGTATAGGTTGAATTTGACATGAATTTAAATTGTCGTCTGTTTATAAGAGTTTTATTGTTAAAACTCTACAATTTGTCAAAATTTCAATATATGCATGTGAGTCACGTCACCACAAGACCAAATAGTGTTCTGTTGACAATTTAAAATTTTTATTTTATTTATTATTTTTGATTGTTATGAAATTCTAAAATTTTCATTAAGCTAGCATGTATTTGAAATTAAATATTTTAGAATTGATCGGTACATGTACGAATTATATTTGAGGTATATTTTATGAAATGTGATTATAGTTTTACGGGTTGTAATTATGACCCTGTGGGGTTCAATTGTGATTATGGTGCTACGGGATGGGATTGATTAGTATGAGCATTTATTTATATATCAAAGCATCATTTGTCCTGTCACTAACATGAACCGAGTATTAAATTACGTTTGATAATAATTTAGCTATGTGACTTATCGAATTTGAATCTTAATTTTGTTATTCATGATTTGTCTATCGATTAAATTATTTAATATTTAATCGTTCATATTTTACCATTGAGAATATTATTTCATGTCGTATTGTATATTTTGTTTGCTTTTAATATTTTTCAGGAAGATCTAAAAAGACTAGAGTTGATATTTGATAAATCGAGAATTGACGAATCTTAATAAATTTTATAAAATTGCAATTGCGAGTTTTATTAGTTTTTGGTGATCAAATTTGTAATTCTAATTCTTACTAAGGTAATTAGAGTAATAAAAATACCCAAAAAAATAATAAATCACTCACAAAAATAATAATTTTTTTAATTGTAAATTAATTCATAAAATCATAAAAACACTCATTAAAATAATAAATTTTGAAATAAAATAGCATTTTTTTTTAGTACCTTAGTCAAACCCATCTAAAAATGGTTGCAAGGTTCGATGTTAACGAATTAACAGCCATCAATTCAACTCATGTTGACACTCCAAAATGAGGTAAGAGGGTATCCCATCCAACCATAGACAACCCCACGAAAGAACAACTACCCCGTATGTGCCAAATTTACATCTCAAATCAACACAAATTGTTGGACGAGGATGTCCCATAAAAACAAAAAAAAAAGGTCATTGGATCCCACTTATCCAACTATCTTTATTGATTTGAGATGCACTCATCTTTCATTCCCATCTTTTTTTAATCTAGCAAACTGGTCATATTATTTTAAGGCAAGTGATGTAGATCATAGTGGCTTTGATACTCCAGATGCAGATCAAGAGAGAGAAATTGGGACACTGGGGTGAGAGTACGAGAAAAAAAGGAGATTAGAAGAGCAGTAGGGGTGAGAATCAGAAGAAGAGGATGAGAAACAATTCTCAATATTATTCAATAATTAATGTAGAATTTATGTGTTTAATATTTATTTAGTTCTAAATCTTTCAATTATGTTTATTTATTATTTTGTTTTTCTAAATCTTTCAATTGTGTTTGTTTAGTTCCTAAGATTCCTAATGTGTATCTACGTGATCTAATCTCAAACGTTCGTCAGAAAATTGTGACGGTTCTGGTTACGCGCTAGGCACGGGGTTTCTAATTTTGTATCTATTTAATCTGTAAAATTCTTAATTTTTATTTATTTGGTCACTAAAGTTCATAATTTGTATCTTTTTGACCCACATGATTGACATGTGATCAAAAACATTAACGATTTTTTGACAAACGTCTGCGATTATATCATATAGATACTAATTAGAAACCTTACAGACTAAATAGACACTACACAAATATTTTAGGGACTAAAAGTATATTTACCCTAAATATTAATTCCAAATCAAATTCTACTACTAAAAAATAAAAATATAATAATATTTAAATAAATAAATAAACTCAAAATAAATCACCTCATTTATCCTATTCTAACCCGATCCTCATCAGCAAGCTCTCCTAAATAGGCACATGAACACATGTCATAGTTGAATATATTTGACTAGGAACAGATGAATTTGCAAGATAGGCACACGAAATTTTCCATGAACAAAATCCCATTAAAAAATGT
Source organism: Ilex paraguariensis (assembly GCA_963454935.2). Classification (NCBI taxonomy): domain Eukaryota; kingdom Viridiplantae; phylum Streptophyta; class Magnoliopsida; order Aquifoliales; family Aquifoliaceae; genus Ilex; species Ilex paraguariensis. Next base: position 1,454,747 of record CAUOFW020002280.1, read on the forward strand.
GGATATGGAGTTTTTGGGCAGTTCTTCTAAACTCACTCTCTACTCAACAAGATTATGAATCACCACATGATGTTCCTTAACAATCATATGCAACTATCTACATTTAAACATTTTGGTGCATGAACACAACAAATAACAGTACGCATGCAGAGTTGCAGACACATAATCCTTTTAAAAGTAAAATGAATTTCTAGTTTCGAAATGCAAGAACAATAAAAAGAATTCTATGCAACGTTAGTTACAATCCTCGTGGGAATCTATATAATGAAGTTTAAGGCATTTCAAATTCTAAAGGACATAAAAAAAATAATTTTTATTTTTTGCGGTTCAAATCATTTTAAATACACTATTTAAATTTTGATCTAAAGGTTGAAATTTGGTCTTCAAATTTTTTTCCCACCTAAATTACTTCCGATATTTCTTTAACTATAACCCCCAATTATTGCCTCATTCACCCCCCCCCCCCCCCCTCTCTCTCTCCCTCCAGCCAACGCCAACGGCGATCACTGCTAAAGTAGCGCTCAGCCTCTCACTCTCCCTCTTACTTAGTCACAGTATTCCTTGCTCTCTCTCTCTCGCCAAGGTAGCACCACTTGTCTCTCTCCCTCTTATTGTATGTTTTTCTTTGTTTTGTGTGTGTATGTGTGGCGGGGGGTGTTATGTGTGTATTGATGGGTCAAGTCCAAATGGCCTAATCTATGTGGAAAGTTCAAATCTCAATTGAGGAGCTCAACCTTATTAAAGATCCACCAAACCTAACATAGTCCAAGACTAGTCAGACTCTCTACTTAGCCACGTCATCAAGAGGGAAAGCATGGGGGCCTTACTTGCACCGCAAAAGGAAACGGTTCACCCTCACCTTATCTTTGACCGCATCTCATGAAGAGCTCCTCAACCACCTCGCCCGTTGAAAAGAAGTCATGAGCTCCACCGAAATGGTTGTTTAGTTGTTGAAAAATAGCCCCAACCTGTTAGGGGGCTACTATAAATTGCACGGCCCACCAACACTTGCGGGGCATTACACTTTACCTGAGCAAGTCTCTCTCCTCTCCCTCAAAGCTTGCACTATCTGCTCCCCACACCCTTGAGTTAATAAAGTACCCGGCGACCAAAGCCATTCAAACGTGGACGTAGGTCACATTGACCGAACCACTATAAATATTGTCTCATTTATCTCTCTTTACTTTCAATTATTGCATTTATTTTCAATCACTTGACAGGTAGTGTGCAAAGCCATTTTGTGCATCATCAGTTGGGCGCCGTCTGTGGGAACGACTAAATTCTCACTTATAAACACTCCCTCTGTTGAACCTATGGAGATCACCACTAGATCCATGAATCAGCCTGAGGATAATTCACAACGAGAAGATGAGGTTGTTCCTCCACCTACCAACCCTGTCCCAAGTGTTCCAGTTCCAAATCCTTAGCAAATGTTGGAGACCATGCAGCAGTTGGTGGCCCAAAATCAACAGATCCTACAACTCATGCTCGCCGGACAAGGAGGAGCACAACTTAGAGGACCTAAAGGAGCTCCACGCCCTGGACATCAAGGAGTTCCACGCCTTGGACTTGAAGGAACTCCACGCCCTGGACATCAAGGAGCTGCACGCCCTGGACATCAAGGAGCTGCACGCCCTGGACATCAAGGAGCTCCACAACTTACTACTTCCCATTTGGACGACCATGCAGGTCTGGGCACCCCACACAAGGGAGCCCATCATGAGAGACCTCCACCTCCTCCTCTAGTTCCTCTTACTTTCCATGGTGAAGATCTTCATCTCCAAGAAGATAATGACGAAAACCAAAGCATGGAGCATGAGAGTCATTTCCATGATTATTCCAGAAGAGCTCCCAATCACTGGGATGAGAAAATTAAGGAAGTGCAAAATTAACTGGGTGACATCTTCAATGCCATGAAGGCGCAGGAACCCGAGACAGTGGACTACCTAGTAAGGCGCACAAACACCCTTTTCAAACCTGACGTGGCGAACTACCCCTTCCCTCAAAAGTTTAAAATGCCATCCGTGGAGACCTTTGATGGAACGAATGATCCACTTGATCACCTCGAAACCTACAAGACCCTAATGCAACTGCACAACGTCCTCGACTAAATTATGTATAGGACATTCCCAACTACTTTGAAGGGATCAGCGCGACAATGGTTTGCCAAACTCACCCCGGCCTCCATAGGCTCCTTCGCCGAACTGAGCAGATCATTTGTGGCACAGTTCATTGGTGGACGCCGCCAACAAAAGCCTGCCACCCATCTGCTCAACATAAAATAGGATTGAGACGAGAGTCTGAAGAGTTATCTTACTTGTTTTAACGAGGAGGTCCTCTAAATTGAGGGCCCAATGACAAAGTCACCATGATTGTCTTTCTAGGAGGCCTCTGCTCATCTAGATTCCTTTTTTCAGTAATGAAGCAACCACCAAAGAGCATGCCAGAACTATTGACAAATACTCAAAAATATATGAATGCTGAGAAAATTAACAGGTTTAGGTGAGGTAAATCATCTCGTAGATCACCAGAAGCTTGACCTGCGTCTACACTGTTCTCAAATCGATAGCTTATCTCTAGCTTAACGGCTCTCTCGCGGGTCGTCCAAAAAGCTTGGCATCTACACTGTTCTTAAACAGGAAGCATATCTCCAGCTTAGTGGCTCTCTCACGGGTCGGCAAAAAAGCTTGGCCTCTGCACTGTTCTCAAACAGGCAGCCTATCCCCAGCTTAGCGGCTCTCTCGCGGGTCGCCAAAAAAGTTTGGCCTCTGCATTGTTCTCAAATAAGCAGTCTATACCTCAAGGTTAAACACTCTCTCATGAGTCACCAAAAATTAAGTCTCAAAAGGTATAGCTCTCTCACAAGCAGTTCTCTAACTCTGTCTTTACACTGACGCAAGTAGCCTACCTCTCTTTCCAGGTAGTTATGTGAGATATTTTAATGTTTGGAATAACATTGTTTCTATCATCACCAGCAGGCTCTCCTAAGGCAGCCCAAGGCTCACCCAAAGCGCCCAAGGCACCCCCCCCCCCCCCA
>CAUOFW020002280.1:1457837-1470718 GCA_963454935.2 Ilex paraguariensis
CCCAAAGCGCCCAAGGCCCCCCCCCCCCCCCAAAGCTCCCGAGGCAGCCCCAGGCTCACCCAAGGTGCCCAAACGAGGCAACCCAGCACCTGGAGGAATGTCTGATCCTATATGCTCTCCCAAACGAGGCAGCCCAGCATTTGAAGAGGTGTTTGACCGTCTTTGCTCGTCCAAACAAGGTAGCCTAGTGTTTGGAGAGGTACCTGACCGCCTTGGCTTGCCCAAATGGAGTAGCCCAGCAGTTGGAGAGGTGTCTGGCCCTACAAAATCGCACAAGATAGCGCCTCTGGCAACCAGATCAACGCTTGGAATGGCGCCCAGATCTACCCATCAGCGCCCAGATTGACGCATAGACTGCTGCCCAACTCTCCACGCTGCTCCCTAGCACGATTTTTTGCACCACTAACTGAAGAAAAGTTGTTATCCAATGCACTTAAGATGTCCAGGACAGCATTATCAGCACCCAAGCAGCCCAGATTGGCACCCAAACCGTTGCCCATCTCGCCCAAACTATCCAGGACAGCATTATCAATGCCCAGGCTGCTGCCCATCGCACCCAATCTGTCCACGACAGCATTATCAGCGCCCAAGCTGCCCAAATCGTGCGCCCAACTGCCTGCCCAAAATTTTGACCGTAACTTTTGGTCTGTTACTTCAAATAGGGGCTTATTATATGTCAAATTGAAGCTCTCGACGAGCCCTACAAGACAAATAGTCATTGACTTTGATTGATAGTGTAAAAAGTCCAAAAAAGGCTCAAAAACAGCTATTTTGGCCTTTTGAAGTTTTTTCAAAAAAAAAAAAATTATGCTCGCCCAGGACAGTGCCCAACTTGCCCTGAAGCTACCTGCTCGCCCAAAATGCTCGCCTAGCTTTCTACTCGAAATTTTGACCATAACTTCTGCTCCGTTACTCCAAATGAGTCTTATAATATGTGAGATCCCAAAATTTTAGAAGTAGTTTAAGTGTAAAATATTATGAGTTTTGATGTGAAAGTATAAGCAATAGTTAAGTTTTATAGTTGATATTTATAATAAGTGAAATAAATGGAAGTAAAGTATAAATATCTTAACATTTATACTTCTTTGGTCTTCACCCATGTGAAGACTTTGAAAAAAAAAGAGAGACAAGACAAAGAAAGAGAGAGAAAGAATAAAGAAATGGGATTTCAACAAGCATTGAATATATTGTAGAAAAAGTTGTGGAAAGATTTTTTCAACACTTGCCAATTAATTTGGCAGAAGACGTCCCACCTTTCTAGCATATAAAGATAGCCAAAAATAAAAGAAAGTGAAGGAGGTCTTGAAAGATAAACCGAGAAATAGACAAGAAGTTGTCTGGCAGAAACAAAGAAGAGGAAAATGGGAAGTAAAGGGCTACCCGAAAGTAAGAAGAATGAAACAGAAATCAGAGTTATCGAATTCAAATAATGATTCTAAGGTACAGGGTGATATACAATATGCTCTCTTTAAATCTCTTTGCAAAGAGTATTTTTTTGATAATCCTTTGATTTATATTCCAACTTGTGCTGTCATTATTTGGAATTTCGATTGAATATCGTTGAATATTTTGATCTCATTGATCATGTTCTTGATCTCATTAATCGTGTTCTGCAAATATTGAGAAGGGATCGTGACACCCAATAGCCGGTGCATCACCAACCAAGACACCCGTGGGATCGGGTTGAGGTGGGATGATTGGTGAAGTGTCAGATCGGTTTAGATTCTGCATGACGTGTGATATACAAATATGTTATTCGTATCTGTCGATTGAGATACTTTGTGATACTTGATTATTTGTTATTCAATGTCCTTGAGCATATTTTTTCTCGTCATATTGTATATTTTTCTGCTTTATTTAATATTTTCAAATTGATTTTAGAGAAAAGATTGAAATGAGATAATCAGAGTATTAAAGACGAGTAGATGTTGATGGAATTGATGTTTTAATCCTATTGAAAGATTTATTTATATTGACATATTTATTTGTATTGGGAGATAATTTTGACAAATAAAATTTTATTAGGACAACTAGTGCCCTGTTATTGTTATCGGGGCGTTACGTAATATATCAAATAGAAGCTCTCGGCGAGCCCTACAAGACTTAAAGTCTTTGGCTATAATTGATTCTGTAAAAAGTCCAAAAAAGACTTAGAAGCAGATGTTTTGGCCTCCCAAAGTTTTTTCAATTGTGCCAGTCAACCGAAAATTTAAACTTAATCGAATGCCCTCCTTTTCAAGTTTCATTAGACATAAGGCATTAGGGGGAAAATGATGGGTCAAGCCCAAAGGCCCAACTCATGTTATAAGCACAGTTCAAGTTTATAGTCCGACTCTAAGAGATCCAGCGAATCCAGTCCAGTGTGGTCAACCCGGTCAAGCTCATCAGTGTGGTTAACTCAATCAAGCTCAGCAGCTTAAGGAGCTAAGGGAACAAGCAAGGTCATCCAAAGCCTTATCCTCGCAACCTTGGAGATGGTCAACACCCCACCTCATTCTTTGACCAAATCTCATGGAGAACACGTAACTGCCTCGCACATTGAGAAGAGCTCGTCAGATCCAACAAACTAACCAGTTAGTTGCTAACACCTTGCCCAAATCTGTTAAGAGGGCGACTATAAATTGTAAGCCCCACCAACACTTGAGAGGCATGGCATCATACTTTACCCGAGCACGACTCTCTCCTCTCCCTCAAAGCTTGTACTCTCTGCTCCCTACACCCTTGAACTAATAAAGTACCCGGCGACCAGAGTCATTCAAGAGTGGACGTAGGTCACGTTGACTGAACCACTATAAATTGCTTATGTCTATCCATCTACTTACTTTACTCTTACATTTATTATTCACACTTGACAGATGGTGTGCAAAATCATTTTGTGCATCATCAGTTTCATCCAGGAAAGTGAGCAACTCATGCCTTACAATGGCATCGTGAGGAGGTCGATCTGTGGCAGCGGGTAGCTGTCTTTCAGGCACGCCTTGTTGAGTTCTGTGAAGCCGATGCAGAGACGCCACTTTCCATTAGTTTTAGTGACCATCACCACGTTGGAGAGCCACTCAGGATATGCTATTTATCTGACGGTCTCATTATCTATTAGTTTTTCTACCTCCTTGTCCATAGCTTGAGCCCTTTCAATGAAGGCGCCCCTTAGCTTTTGGCGAACAGGCTTGTGTCGTGGGTCTACATTGAGACGGTGTGTGGCCACTTCTGGGTTAATTCCCTCAAGGTCTACATACGACCACCCAAAGACATCCATATTACGTCTCAAAAAGTCTATTAGCGGGCCAACCAGGCCTTCAGAAAGGGAAGAGTCGATGTATACTCTTCTGTTTGGGTGCTCCTTATCCAAGGCTATAAGGGTGAGCTCCTCGACTAGTTCTCCTTTCTCTATGGTGGCGTCATCCCTCAAATCAAGGACCTCAACTTACAACGCTTCTTGTGGCTTCCTGATCTTCATAGAAGAGACATAGCACTCCCTCGCTGCTACCTAGTCTCCTCTGACCTCTCCGACTCCATTCGTGGTTGAAAAGTAGAGTATGAGGTGATAGGTGGAGGGCACAACTCTTAATGTGTTAAGAGAAAATCGCCACAGTATGATATTGTAAACTGATGGGCAGTCTATAACCAAGAAATTGACCATGACTGTAGAGCTCTGGGGCGCTGCTCTGGCTGTGACAGGTAGAGTGATGGACCCTAGGGGATATACCTTTTTCCCCTGAGAACCCAATGATGGGTGATCTGATAGGCTGCAGTCTCTCCCTGCCCAGGTTGAGCTTGTCATAAGCCTCTACGAATAAGATATCCGCAGAGCTGCCGCTATCCACTAGGATCCTGCGCACCTAAAAATTCCCCACTGTCATGGTGAACACCAGGGGGTCGTCATGGGGGTGCTAGATTCCCTCTAGGTCCTTATCTGAGAAAGATATGACCTCGTTGTCGCCCTACTTTGGCACTTTGGATGGACGCATCTCATCGAGCTGCCTTGCCTTTCTAGCGTGGGCCTTCATTGCAGAAAGTGATACTCCACCTCCTGCTAGTCCTCCCAAGATGATGTGGATCTCCCCCACGGGCTGCTAGTCTTCTTGATTGTGAAGTGGTGGTGCTCGTTCTCTGCCAGCAACATACTGGCATATGAGTAACCTATTAACGGTTGGGGAACAAGATGTTTCAGTCTCAAATCGGATGAACGATGAAGGTGTACGTGGATGACATGCTGGTGAAAAGTCTCGCAGTAATAGACCACATTGATCACCTCCAATAAACTTTCAATGTCTTAAAATCCTATCACATAAAGCTCAATCCATAGAAGTGCGCCTTCAGCTTGGGGTCTGGAAAATTCTTGGGCTTTATCGTCAATCAGAGGGGAATTGAGGTGAACCCCGATAAAATCAAGGCCATCCTCGACATGAAGTCACCTTCCTCGACCAAGGAGCTCCAGCGCCTTAATGGAAGAATCGCTGCACTCAATAGGTTCGCTTCCAAATCTGCAAACAAATGTCTACCCTTCTTCAAAATTCTCTGAAAGGCCTTTGAGTGGAAACCTGAGACAGAGGAGACCTTCCAAAGGCTCAAGGTTTACCTAGCTACACCTCCCTTCCTATCACATGCCACTCTAGGAGAAACTCTCCATCTTTATCTTTCTGCTTCCTCATCAACAATAAGCTCAGTACTCATCAGAAATGAAAATGGAGTATAGAAGCCAATTTATTACGTGAGTAGATCATATCGGGAGGCAGAGATCAAATATTCAAGATTAGAAAAATTAGCGCTCGCCTTGATCACGACGGCGAGACGACTGCAACACTACTTTCAGAGTCACAACTTAGTGGTCGTCACAAACCAACCTCTTAAAAGAATCTTGGGAAAGCCAGACGTATCCGGCAAACTTTTTAAATGGGCAGTGAAACTCGGGAAGTTCGACATTCAGTACCAACCAAGGGCATCCATCAAAGCACAAGTTTTGGCAGACTTCATTCCCGAGCTCACACCAGCTAAAGAAGGGAACTACAAGGATGCCCAGATGCCCAACGGGGACACCCAAAAGCCTAGCAAAAACTCTCAAACACCCAAGTGGGGTGCCCAGGTCAATTCTGGCACCCAGGTCTTTTTCCCAGTTGCCCAGACTTCATCTTTAGGTGCCCAGACCCCATCTGGCACCCAGGCAGCCCCTACAGGCACACAAGCCACGCCTAGCACCTAGACTGGCGCCCTGACAATCCCTCCAAGTGCCCAGGCTGCTCTTCTTGGGGCCCAAGCAGCCTCCCCAGGCACCCAGTCGCCCACTTTAAATTCCAAACCCTTCTTTCTTCTACTTTGAAAACTCTATGTAGATGGTTCCTCAACTAGTGAAGGAGGAGGAGCTGGCCTAATTTTGATCAGCCCAAATGGCACCACTCTCAAGTATGCGGTGAAGCTCCACTTCGTTGCCTCCAACAATGAGGCGGAGTACGAAGCTCTTCTCTCTGGATTAAGATTGGCAATGAAAATGGAAGCTCAACACCTCACCACCTTCAGCGATTCGCAGCTAATAGTTAATCAAGTGAAGTTCGAAGCCAAATGAGCCAGGATACAGGAATACCTTGGCATGGTGAGAAGCATGATCGCAAAGTTCCACTACTTTCAGATAAGCCACATCCCCAAAAAAGACTACATAGCTACCGATGCCCTCGCAAAGCTCACCTCATCCATGGAAACCCCATCACGAGAGCCAGCGTTCATCGATCACCAGTTCAAGCCGAGCAAGTCGGATGTGGAGGCTACAAATATAAACTGTACATCAACTGAATCAAACTAGATGACCCCAACAACGACGTACCTCCAGGAAGGTGTGCTGTCAGATGATCCTCTAGAGGCCAAAAAGTTGAGGATGATAGCCTCTAAATTTGTTGTCCTGCAAGACACGTTGTACAAGAAAGGCTATTCCTTGTCGTTGTTGCAGTGCCTCACACCCGAAGAAGCTCATTATGCCCTGTGAGAGATCCACGAGGGGATCTATGAGAACCACTCTAGAGGGCACTCCCTTGTCCACAAGGCGCTCAAATAAGGCTACTTTTGGCCCTCCATGGTAAGGGATGCCTAGGAATTCTCCAAAAAGTGTGACAAGTGTCAACGCTTCGTAACTATGTCCGGGCAACCACTAGAGGAGCTAACAACCATTTCAAGTCTGTGGCCTTTCGCCAAGTGGAACATAGACATCCTAGGCCCCTTGCCTCTCAGCAAAGGACAGTGCAAGTTCGTGGTGGTGACAATCAACTATTTCAACAAGTGGGTAAAGGCCAAACCCTTAGCTAAAATCATAGACGCAAAAGTCAAAGATTTTATCTAGAAGAGTCTGGTCTATCGCTTCGAGATTTCCCACGTCATTGTCAGTGATAACGTCAAGTAGTTTGACAATAAGCTATTGAACTCTTTCTGCTCCGACCTTCAGATAAAACAACCTCACTCCAACCCAACACACCCGCAGGCAAATGGACAAACAGAGGTCATGGTAAGAACAGTGCTACACAACCTAAAGATAAGACTTGAAATAACAAAGGGTCTTTGGGTGGACAAGTTACCTGGTGTATTGTGGGCCTATCGAACCACACCAAGAACTCCTACTAGGGAGACCTCTTTCTCCCTCGCCTTTGGAACTAAGGCGGTCATCCCTGTAGAGATTAAAGTACACTCTCTAAGGGTCCAGCACCACAACCCCATCACCAAAGAGAAAGGACTCCGCATCAACCTCGACTTGGTAGAAGAGGCAAGGGAGATGGTTGTGGTCAGCAACGCGGAGTACAAACAACGCATGGTGAAGTATTACAACTCGAGGGTGAAGCCTCGTTCCTTCCAACCAAGGGACTTGGTCATCAAGAAAGTGATCCTCGCCACAAAGGATACACGTGAAGGAAAGCTGGGACCGAGTTGGGAAGAACCCAACCTCGTCACAAAGGTGGTGAGGCCGGGGCACTTATAGAATTCAAAATTTTGAGGGGAATGTCTTACTCCATCCATGGAATGTGGAGCACTTGAAGAGATATTACCAATGACACCCTGAGAGCATCAAAATAGTGAAAGTTGTGACTTGATTTTATTTTTTGGGGTTATAACCCAATATTCAATGTACCTTTTTGGGAATTATTACTCAATTTTGCTTTAAATAAACAATAGATCAATAAAATTTTCTACCTTTTCACTCCAAAAAGATCTTTTTCTTTTCTTTTCAAAGGAGTATCAATACAAAAGTGAGGCTATAAACTGCCTTTCTTAAAAAAAAAAAGAAATCAAAAGTACTAAATACTCTAACTGCTCTCACGATCGTCCTCCACCTCCTCCTCATCATCCTCGGCATTATCAAAGCCCCCTCACTATCATCAGTAGGCAGGAAACCTAAGAAGTCAATGTTAAGGAAAGCAGCAGAGATCTTCTCTCGGAGCTCCTCGAAACCATAATGAAAGCATCTGCGAGGCCATTCTCCAAGTCTTCCTCAGCATGGGAAGCTCACTCCTAAGCAGCCTTCAACTCTGCCTCCGCAACAGCAGCCTTTCTTGGCATGACCCTCTCATAGGCCTCTGCAAGCTCAGCCTCCCTGAGTGCGTTCCTCTCGTTGATCGCTAGAAGCTCAGCCTCAAGCTTAGTTGCCCACTCACAGGCCTCAATAAGCTTACCATCCTTGAACGCATCCCTCTCACGGATCACCAAAAGCTCAGACTCAAGCTTGGATGCCCTCTCATGAGCTGCCACAAGCTCATCCCGAGAAGTACTACCAGCTGCCTCAAACTCGGCAATCCTCCCCTGAGCAATAAGAAGCTCTCTTTGCACGACGTCAAAATCCAGCTTCAGCTCGTCATGATTATAGGCCTTTAAAATCAAGCAGATAGATGAAGTCGAAACCTGAAGAAGGTAAAAGGTGGAAAGGTGACAAAAAACGTAAAAAGGAAGTGGAGAAAGGGAAATAACAGACCCTTACCTGAGCCAAGCCTTCCAAATAGGTGTTAACAACCCTCTGAATGCCAGAAGTACTAAGATGACAAACTCCGGGTGCAAACACTAACCTTCTAAGCCTTTCTCTGATGACTGGCGGTCTGTCCATCATGGGACCAAGCCAAGTCGGTCCTTTAGTGGAGGTTCCCACATGATGAGGGGACAAAGGAGGAACAGAGGGTGTGCCCAATAAGGAAAACTCTGGAGTAGCAACTGAAGAATTCACTAGCTGAGGAGGTACCACCGTAGGAGTCACTAGGGGGGCATCACCCATCCTTGCCACCTTGGAAGAAAGATGGCTTCTGCTAGAATAGCGAGACACTACCTCCCTTGTACTTGCTACGAAAATAATAAAGTGTCAGGGAGGTAAAAAATACCAAGGGGAAGGAAAAATTAAAGGAGGAAACTAACTCACCCTTTTTCTTTGAAGAGGAACCACTAGATTTCAAAGAGGTAGCAACGACACTAGTATCCTTAGGTAGAAGAGCTCCTAAATCTTTGTAAGGGCAAGCCTCAATGGCCTCCAACTTCCACTCCTAGTCTTGAGAAAGCACAGGCGTGTTTGCAAGGGAATGGTGAGCACATATACACAAAAAAAAAAAAAAAGCAAATGTGCAGCGTATCGGGTTTTCTGGCAGCACCCCATCGTATTGGCACCAAAGCTCTGTCGGTATCTGCAGCCCACTCTCCGCCAACAAAGAATAAGCAAGATTTCTAGCCTTGACAATTGGAGTGCATTCCTGTGAGCACTATACCACTTCTTGTGTTAAAGTAGTACCACCTCCTATTTGGTGCTGGAGTTTCGCTCAAATTATATGCTGCGTGGAACTCCATAATGCAAGAAATACCAATCAGACTATTTGCTTAGCCACATCATCAAGAGGGAGAGCATGGGGGCCTTACCTGCACCGCAGAAGGAAATGGTTCACCCTCACCATATCTTTCACCGCATCTCATGGAGAGCTCCTCAACCACCTCGCCCGTTGAGAAGAAGTCGTGAGCTCCACCGAAATGGTTGCTTAGTTGCTGAAAAATAACCCCAACCTGTTAGGTGGTTACTATAAATTGCACGCCCCACCAACACTAGGGGGCATCACTTTTTACCTGAACACGACTCTCTCCTCTCCCTCAAAACTTGTATTCTCTGCTCCCCACACCCTTGAGTTAATAAAGTACTCGGCGACCAGAGTCATTCAAAAGTGGACGTAGGTCGAGTTGACCGAACCACTATAAATATTGTCTCCTCCATCTCTCTTTACTTTCAATTACTGCATTTATTTTCAATCACTTGACAGGTGGTGTGCAAAAATATTTTGTGCATCATCATATATGTATGTGCGTGTGTTTCTGTGTTGGGGGGGTGTGCATGTGCAAGGGCGGAGCCAGACATATTCCACAATAAGGACAACCTAAACCACATATATTAATATTAATATTCTAAATGTTCACAAAAGTATAGTTTCATTAATAAAATGTCAATTAAAGAACTCATATACATGAGCAATATATACAGGAAAAGAGCCAACAAAAAAAGCTCACTATAAATTTATCTATAAGACCAAACAAAAAAATTTTGAACCAAAAATTGGGCCCTTATTGTTAATGCCACACAAAAAAACCCTAACCAACCCTTCTCTCTCTCTTTCTCTCTAGCAAACACCAACGCCGATCACTGTCAAAGTAGCGCTCATCCTCTCATTCTCCCTCTTCCTTGGTCATGGTATTCCTATCTCTCTCTCTCCAGCCAAGGTAGCACCTCCTCTCTCTACCTCTTATTGCATGTTTTTCTTTGTTTTGTGTGTGTGTGTGTGGTGTGTGTGTGTGTGTGTGTGATGTGTGTGGGGGGTATGTGTGCGACAAGGGCGGAGCCAAACATCTGTCGCAGTATGGACAACCTAAACCATATATATTAATACTAAAATTCTAAATGTTCACAAAAGTATAGTTTCATTAATAAAATGTCAATTAAAGACGTAACTCATATACATGAGCGTTATAGAAAAAAAGCCAACAAAAAAAAAAACTTACTATCAATATATCTATATGATCTAACAAAAAAAAAATTGAACCAAAAATTGGGCTCTTATTGGTAACACCACACACAAAAACCCTAACCAACCTTCAAATCTCTCTCTTTCTCTAGCCAACGCAAACGCCGATCACTGCCAAAGTAGTGCTCAGCCTTTCACTCTCCCTCTTCCTTAGTCACAGTATTCCTCTCTTTCTCTCTCTCTCCAACCAAGGTAGCACCTCCTCTCTCTCCCTCTTGTTGTAAGTTTTTCTTTATTTATTTTTTTGTGTGTGGTGTGTGTGTGTGTATGTGTGTGCGTATGTTTCTATGTGTGATGGGTGTGTGTGTTCGCGCAAGGGTGAAGCTAGACATCTTCCGCATTAAGGAAAAAATAAACCATATATATTAATACTAAAATTCTAAATGTTCACGAAAGTATAGTTTCATAAATACAATGTCAATTAAAGATGTGACTCATATACATGAGCGATATAAAAAAAGAGCCAACAAAAAAATTTGAACCAAAAATTAGGCTCTTACTAGTAACACCACACACAAAAACCCTAACCAACCTTTCTCTCTCTCTCTCTCTCTCTCTCTCTCTCTCTCTCTCTCTCTAGTCAATGCCAATGCCGATCACTGCCGAAGTAGCATTCAACGCTCAATCATGATGAAGAACTACAAGCCCCAATTCCAATTGAACATATAAAAATAAAACAAATGAGAGGACGACAAGTCCCAATTATTGCCCAACAATTAGAAATTTATAAAATAATCAAAATCGAAGAAATCATAAAGGTTGGGTTCCCTCTTGACAGTCCAGGTACGATCAGCTCTCATTGTCTTCGAAAACATCATCTCAAAATGGTGAAGGGCTTGAGCAGCTTCTAGCCTTGTGCCTCTAGAACGAGGAGCATGAAAAATGAGGAGAAGAAGGATAAAGAACGAAGAGGGATGAAGAAGAATCGAGAATGAACACGTTCTGTTGGTTTATAGTTGAATCGTCTTCTAGTTAAAACTAGAAGCTTGGAGCTTGGAGCTTGGAGGAGTCTTCTCTGAATGATAGGACAAATGGGTGGAAAGGGGCATTTAGTATTTTAAACCACTTTTTGACATTGACAAGTGAGACCCATATATTTGTCAAAATAACAAAACTACTCCCCAAAATTTTTTAAAATTCCAATGGGGGTAGCTGCCCCCACTGTGGATCCGTCATTGTGTGTGCACGTGTCTATGTTTTTGTATGTGTTTTGTCTCTATCTTGTACGGACTAAGAAGATGGTAAGTAAGTCTTGGATAACCTGCAAGACAAGAGAACACCTAGGTGAATTGATACCTAGGTAAATTGATGGCCGTAGACAGCCAAAGGAGCTTCGATACTTAAGTTAGTTTGCAAGTCAAAGAAGTGTAAAGAGTGAATATGCTAAGATCAAATAGCATTATTCGGTATACAGGCCTCTATTTATTGTGGTAGAGAGATGTGGCTCAAAATAACCTGAACTCTTGGTTGATTAACTCAATCTCATCACCAAATCCTATAAGTACGGTTAGGGGCAGAACGACATAGAGACCAAGGGCACATGCCCACCCTAAAGAAGAAAAAAATTTATCTTTGTATATTTATGATTTTTTATTAGGTAGTTGGAATTAGGTCCATCCCCATGACCAAAAAATAAAAAAATATTAGACCCACTCTAATAAGTTTTGAGCAACTAAATCTTGTACAAAAAAAATAATCAAGCCCGCTTTTCATTCAAAGAAATGTAAAAATATGTTAAAAATCTTAAGAAAAAATTGGGCCCACTGCCCACTCATGTACACACAAGTGAAGGGAACAACTCGTTAAATTGTATTGGGTTGTAATTTTTGTTGGGATTTTTTTGGGTTTTTTTGATTATTTGCACAAATTGACCCTAGTTATTTTGGCCTTTTGAATTCAAAACATGCATAGCAACTAGTGAGTGCATGTTCTTTTTTCGTAACTATGGTTGTCCATGGGTCAGGCTGGGCTAGGCTCGTGTAATTTTTTCAGGCCGAACTTCGCATAGGGGTAGACTACTGGTAGCTCAACCCGCTAGCCTACTGGTCGGGCCTACTCGAGGGTTTTTCTATAAAGGAAATTTGGAGGCCGGTCCTCCTATATAAATTTGTTTGGACTTAAGTCCGTCAAAGAAACTTTTTTGTTATGAAATCTATTTTTTATCAATTTACCATGCTATCCCTTTCCTTTAGAAGTGAAATAAAACTAAAAATTTAAAACTCTTAAATCTTATATGTTTGACTAACATTAAAATCTTTTCTCTTTTATATCTATCTATATCCATATATAGGTTAAGAGTTTAACTAACATTAAAAATTTTCCTCTTATATATATATAAGTTATTCTTTGGATACAAAAAATAAAACATTTAAACATAAAAAAATAGTAACATTTAAACATAAAAAAAAATTGAAACATTCAATATTAATATTTTTAAAAAATAACAATAGTAACATGTTCAACAAAAATATTAACATATTTAACAAAAATAGTAACATGCTTAACAAAAATTGTAACATACTTAACAATAATTATTTCTCTCAAATTCAAAAGTAAAAAATAGTACTATTCAAATACAAAAAAATAGACATATTCAAAAAAAAAGTAACATTGAATATTAATATTTAAGAAAATAATAGTAGTAACATGCTTAACAAAATTAGTAACATGCTCAAAAATAATAGTAACATGAACAGTAACATATTCAACAAAAACAGTAATATAAACAGTAAAATAATAAAAAAAAATAGTAACATGAATTTGAATTTTACTATTCAAACTCATAGTAACTTGTTTTTGTATTTGAATGTTACTATTTTTTATTTTCAATGTTACTATATATATATATATATATATATATATATATAT
>CAUOFW020002280.1:1480531-1526317 GCA_963454935.2 Ilex paraguariensis
ATGATTCCTGTGTCTTTGCTAAGGGCTTCTCTTACCTTATGGGCAAAGAGATTGGGTAGTCCATTAACAAATTTTTCTTTCCAGAATGCTTTCTGGCAGTCTGGTCGAACCATAACACGGGAAACAAAGACATCTTTATACCACCTAAAGTCACTAAGTGTGGGACATTTTAGGTTGGTCAATTGATCATGGATCCTAGCAGTAATGCTACTAGGAGTGCCAACAAAGTGCTTGATGATGGTGAATATAAGGGTATTGCAACCATCAGGTCTAGCTGTTCCAATCCTTTCATCAAAGATCGGAATGCCTTCATCATCTTTGAGAACAGCATTAATGATGCTGTCTCTCTGCTCCTGGGTTAAATAATTATCCCACCAATTCCTGAGAACGCCTGTGAATCCTGAAACTATTAGTTTGACAATCTCAGGTTCAGAGCTATCTAGATTGGTCATATAATTATTTAAAACCATAGATAGATGACTAATCTTGTTAAGAATTTCCTGCTCACTTAGACCATCTATGTTCCATTCATAGAGTCTGTTAGACTGAACAGAAAATTGGTTCAACACATTTTTCTCTTCATACTGAAGATCTGGTGGAGTAGGTCTGGAATACCAGTTCTTTGTGGAGCTGGTAGGGACTCTAACCAGTGCATTGATTTTAGAATCAGGTTGGGTCATACTGTGATCCCTAAACTGATTTTCTAAGTTTTCTATTTCAGAGTCAGAATCAGTGGCGTCTTGTGGACTATCAAATTCTGAATTAGACTCTGAACTTTCTTCAGTTTGGTTGATGACTGTTATCTGAGAAGTACTAGTAGATTCTTTCCTAGATAAAAGTGCATCAATCTGTTGAATTAGGTTTTTGTCTTTTAAACCTAAATTCTTTCTTTCTTCAGGTAGGTTGACTAGAGGTCTTTCTACTGAAGATGGTTTAATTTCATCTATTTTAGTTTCAATTTTATCCAACTGTTTACCTATAGTAATTAGGCTTTGGTTGGTGAAATTGACCTGTTCGACTATCTTCTTTTCAGATTCTAAAACTGGAATCTTAAAGGGAGTAGCAGTAACAGTTTTGGTAGCATATTTAATTTCAATGGTTTCTGCTGGTGGATGACTAGAGGTTACCACGGCAGATTCTGTTTTCCAATTTTGCTGAGTTACTACTTTTACTTCTTTGTGGAAGTTTTTTAAGTAGTTTTCAAAAGCAATTTCGGATTCTAATTTATACATTAATTTAACCCATTCTTTTTTAATGGATTCCTGGGTTTTACAAGGTAAAGATTCAAAAGCTTTCCTAAGAGGTCTGTTCTCAGGGGTTTTGAAATCCTTTTTTAACTTGTAAACATCAGGCATAAAAAACTCTTTTTCCCTAGTGATAGTGTATAGCTGATGAATTTTACCGGATTCATCAAAGGCACTAGCAGTGGGTGACAGAGAAGGTGAAGGAGTAAAATCATCACTCTCTGTTTGTTTGAACTCTGTGTATCTAGACTTTAATGGTACACTTATGGGAGTGTATACTGGTCTAGCTACTGGGTCTGAGGAATTAGCGATTCCTTTCAACCTATGGTCAAGTTCTTTGGCAATCTCTCTGTCTCTATGGGAAACAGATGAGAAATTAGATTTCCTTCCTTCAGGAATCTGATCATACCTGGGGGTGAATCTACTAGATCTACTGGATCTAGCAGTATCAAATGATATTTTAACCGATCCGTCAGGGAGCTGTCTGATAGTCTCCAGATCAGTCGTAGTTGACTCGGTACTAGATTCTTTATCAAAATTTTCATTCTGCATGGTCCATGACTCTGGTAGGGTCACATCTTTCCAAAGTATTTGCTTTGGGATTTGGATGTTGGTCTGTGCAGAACTGGCTTGTATTAACATAGTACTTCCTTTAGGACTTGGGTCAAGGCATTGTACATTTAGATTGGTACGAATACACTTGTAGTAAATCCTGTAAATAAGTACTATGGAACTAGTATTTTTTACTAACCTGGTAATATCGCCTGTGAGACGGATACCAAGAGTTAGTGCCATATGTGTATTAGGGCAATGGAGATCAAGGGTGAAGTCAGGGAAACAGTTAAAGTAGACTGGACCTCGGTGGAGTCCTGTCTCCATGATTCCCAAGACACTGGGTTCCCAATCCAGAAACCTTGCATCTCTGAGTGCTAATAAGGCAGCAGCATTCCTGCCTTGGGTAATAAGTGGTTTAATGGCCACTTGGACAAGACCTATGTGGATAAAATTAAATCCTTTGGCCTTGTGAATTTTAAGAGTCTCCTTAGTGAGGAGCTCACAAAGCTCATCTTCTTTCCTGAGAGGATGAACTTGTTCAACAGTTTTAACTTGGTGTTCTTCACTAAAGGTTTTCTGAACCCAAGTTGTGCTATAAATATTTTTTTCTTTAACTGGAGGAATATTCCATTTCTTCCAGTCTGTTTTAATTTCTTCTATTTCTAATTCTTCCTCATTTACTCTATGTGGCATAGAATAATCTGAAGATCTAGATGTACTAGCTCTAGAATTAGATCTGAATAATCTACTCATTTTAAAATCTAAATTGTTATCAAATTTTAAATTAATATGTAAGTTTGACGACACTAGACATACCCCCTAACCTGGCTCCAATTTCTCTCAACTTCTCGCCAACGATCCCTATCTGCCAATTCTAGGACTTACACTTGGGACACTGGGTGGCTTACGTACTCTTGAGGGTCTGGATTAAGGTTGTATATATATATATATATAACTTATATATGGATATAGATAGATAAGAAAGAGAAAAAATTTTAATGTTAGTTAAATTCTTAACCTATATATAGATATAGATAGATATGAGAGAGAAAAGACTAATTTTTTTTCAAGGAATGGTAATTTTGAGAAAAAAAAAAAGTGGACTTAAGTCATTACATATAATTTTAAACATGGACTTAGCCCCGTATAAGTTTTTTTGCAGGACTTATCTCCAAACAAGTATATTTGGGGGGCTCACTTCCAATTTTCACTTTTATATATACAACTTCATTTAAAAATAATGAATATTTTTGGAACTTAATATTTGTTTAAATTATATTTTTGAATCAAAAGTTGAGTCAAAATAGATAAAAATAAAATAATGAATAATTTTATTTTCGATTAAGGGATAAATTGCATTCAATAGAATGAATACATCTCAACTAGGTTGACACATATTCACTTACCTATCATTTGCATGAAAAAAATAATAATAATATATTATTTATAGTATCTAAATTTTAGAACTTCAAATTTCGACATTGAGAGACTTATTTCAAAATTTTAAATTTAATAGTCTAAAAGTATAATTTTTTTTCAAGTGAAGGGTGGAGCACTGTGTAGGCGGGTTGGGCTTGGGGAGCGAGCTCTTGAGCCGAGTTTTAATGGGCTTTTTCGAAGGGGCTATTGGGCCGAGCTTCGGACCAGATAATGAGTTTGGGGGCAAATCCAAGCCCTCTTTTTAAGAATAATGGACTTGACTTCGGACAGGTCAACTATCGGGCTTATAGAGTTTCAGGCCTATTTTTTAAGCCGGGTTATAGGACCCTTGAATAATCTGGCCCATGAACACCCCTATCTGTAACTTTGACAACTTGCTACTAGTGATTGAGTTTATTTTTTCGGTAAGTCTCAATCTTATACAATTCAAATTACTATTAACTTAATTGTTTATATATGGAAATATATTTTCGATAACATTTAAGATTATCATACAATCCTTGCAAAATATGAAAAATTCTCGGGGTCTCCTGTGCATGATTGTAATTAACCTCTTTTTTTGCAAAAGATTGTAATTAGCCTCTTTTTTTTATGAGTATTGATTCCATAGACTATGTATATTGGTGTTTGATCTTTTTGTGTTTAATGAGTCTTTAAATATGAAATTTGATTAGAGAAAAAATTACATTTTGTAGGTTAAGTATGCTCACCCTAAAACAATTTTTTAGCTCCGCCCTGGTGTTTGGTATGTGTGTTGTGTTTATTTTATGCGTTGTGTGTGGGTGCCTGTGCAATCTCTCCATCCACAAACATATAAAAAGATGTAAGATTTAAAGAAGGAATATAAGTGACCCATCAAGAACGTAGATAAAACTTATTGCATGAAGATGATTCAACGTGGGAAAATGTATTGGTTGAAATATCATGTTATTTTTAATTAATTTATTGTAAGATTGGTTAGGGAATGCGTTAATTCATATACTTGTATTTGATTACCCATCTATCTTTCTTTCTTTTTTTGGTTTCTTGTTAATATAATGTCGTTGTAATCGTTAGATTTATTTCACTGAAATCTAATTACATTAAAATTGTATATGCAGAGTGCTGAAATGAAAGTTCAAATGAAAAGGGGTGTTCGTATTTGAAGTTTCTAAAATTTTAATTTTTTTATTTGTTCAGTCGATTTTTTATACCGGAGAATAAAAATTTTAGGAGTAATTTGGACATTTGAATACAAAATAGATTTAAAATCAAACAAAGTTTCCGGATGAACCTTTTACACTATAAAGTGCCCCCAAATTTTCAATATAACTTGGGTTGGGTTAAGTACACTCTGACTCTTCCCTACTACAGGAGGAGATCCATCATTCTTGGACTGCTCTTTATATGATGCAAGCCCATTTCTGTGTTTTCGGCCCTATTCTGCATTTTGGTCTGAGTCCTTCCCTGTGACGGAAATCGAGAAGGAGACATTGGACTTCAAGGATACAAGGCGAAGTGCAAGAGAAAATAAAATGTGGAAGAGTAAGAGGTATAGGTTTAAAACTCGGCTCGAATATTAATCCTATAAAATGGGTTAATGGGTCATTGATACGACTGTTGGGTCACTAATTAGAACGATTATATAATAAAAAAATAAAAATAGTTAATAATACAAGAAAATCTATAGAATAAAGTATAATACAATTCAAATCTCAAAATAAAATAATTTTTACTATTCGCGATTGAGATATTTTTAAATTTTACTTTAAAATAAATCCGACAGCTAATATTAATATTCCAAATTTAATAAAAAAATAGACTCTTAACGGTGTGTTTGGTGACACTTTTTAATATTACTTTTAATATTTATAATTTCTCATAAGTATTTTTTAAAAAAAAGTAGTGTTTAAAATCGTCCCCCCAACACATTTACCACCACCGCCATCCACCCCCACCTTTGCCACAACAACAATCACCATCACCACCGTCGTTGCCACCACCACACCCATTGTCCTAAAACCACCACCATCATTCCTACCACACCACCCTCACCATCATCACCATTATCCCATCACCACTATCACTACTACTACACTACCCCCCCCACCACCACAAGCACCATCGTCGTTGCCACCCCACCCCACCATTACCATCGTCGACGCCACCACTACCGTCACTACCCCACCTCCACCTTCACCACCCCTACCCCAACCCCTCCACCACCACCATCATCACTACCCATTACCAATTGCTATCACCATCGTCTACCCCCACCACCATCATCATCTCATTCATATATTTTTTTACCATTACCATCGACGCACATCGTCAGCACCCACCACCACCATTGTTGCCCACCACCACCCACTACCACAACCCACCACCATCCGTCGTCACCCCATCCACCATCACCAACAACCACTATAACCCACCTCCACCACTACCCTGTCAATGTCCACCACTGTCGCCACCCACCCCCACTACACCTACAACTACCACCACCCATCACACTGTTGCTCAAAAATACCCGTCGTTGTCTACCACCACCATTGTCACTACCCACCACTGTCATCACCACCGTTATTCCCCCACCACTACTACCGTTGTCACCTCACCATCACCCACACTGATCACCATAACTACTGCCACTACTACCATCGTCACCTAAAACTCAACACCACCATCATCGTTATGACCCACGGTTACTACCACCACCACGGTTGTCCCCACCCACTACAATCATCACCATTTTCCACTACAACCATTGTCGTCCACCACCACTATTACTGCTCACCCCCACTACAACTAATGTTTAAATTTGTTTCTCTCTCTTTTTTTATTATTTAATTTTATGTGTAAATACAAATATATTTATTATTGACCATTTTTTCATTACTTTGTGCAATCTAATTCTCTCCAATATCCCCCTTCTTGTGTGTATTTACTAAATTAAAAAAAATTTAGCTTGGAAATAAAAACAAATTGATAGTCTTAAACTTGATATTAACCGGACCGAACTGATTCAGACTCCACTTTACCAAGTCAACCCAATGGGCCGGGCCAAATTTTAAAACACTAATTAGAAGTGATAATGTCAAATTTGAATTTAAATTTTAAATTTTTTGAGAAAAAAATCTTACTAGTAGATTTTCATTGATCATGAATCAAGGAGTAACTATTTAGAAAAGTGATGTAACGTTGAAGAGTGTTTTCAATTTCATAAGAAGGGCATTGTGGATTTACTAAAAAAATTGGGCTTAATTACTTATTAAAAAAATAATAGTAGGTCTTAACGCCAAATATAATTAAGTGATGAACTTAACTCATTATAAATTCCATAAAAAAGACTTAAGACGAATTATCACCATATATTAAGGGTATTACGGACTTTTTAAACCAATATGCGTGGTTTTAAGTTTTTTTTTAATATATTTTTCAATTTTCACCATTAGGCGCCATCGATCCTCCAACTTTCAATAACTAAAAAGAAAGTGATCCATAAATTGCACATGTTAATGGAGAGGAGTTGTCTATGGTACCTAAAAAAAATTGATATTATACCTCTATTTATTATATTTGTGGATATTTTTTATCACTATTATGAGTATTTTTACAACTATTGTGGTATCAAAAAAAGTAATAAAAATAATTGTTACAACAGTTGTAAAAAAACTCATAACAATGGTAATTAAAACACTTACAAATGTGATAATTCACCCACAAAAGTGAAAAAAAAATTTATATTGAAAAAATATAATAAAAATAATTATCACAACAGTAATAAAAATATCCAGAAAAGTGGCAAGTCACACATAAAAATATTAAATATTTTTTGTTGTAAAATAACCAACAAAAATTATAAAAATACCCATTTAAAATAATAAATTTTAAAAGTAAGATATCAAATTTTTTTTATTTGTACTGTAGTCAAGTCCTAATGAAGAATTTGTCAAAGTTGTCATAAAGTTGAAGTCAGTACTATATACTAATCCTTGTCATTCACGTCGGTACATGCAATAAAGTCTTTGTTAATAATTAATAAAACTTGGGGACAATGAAATATGTAGGAAGCACAGAGGAAACGAGTGCGAAGAAACCAAGTAGCGCAGACTCCAATTAAATATTAATGTTACTGTACATTCTGCAAGATACATAGTTTGATATAACTTTGAAAAAGAAAGCTCGAAGAAATGTCCGCTCTAAAAAGATTAAAACTTATTAAAATGTCCGCTCTAAAAAGATTTTTTTTGCTCCGCCCCTGCTTTTCATGTAAGTTTGTTAATCGAGATGAGTTATTCGAGCTCGATTTATTTTGTAAACGAGTTGAATTTGAATAATTTTTTAAATTCATTTAGTAAAATAAATTTTAAAAACTTAATCCGTTTATATATAAAATAATCAAACTATTCAAATTCAGCTATGATTCAACCAATACTCGAGTGGTGTACAAGTAGAGTTTAATAATATTTTAAGTTTATTTTAAAAAATGAGCTCGATGACGAACTCAAAGGACAATTCAATTAACACCCTATCTCCATGTATAATGAATGACTGGTTCAGCTTCCCTGTTACGCAATGGAGAAATGAAAACCCCCAAACTAATTTCAATATTCAACCTCCAAACAACTAATCAATCACGATGAGAATACTATTCAAGTCAGTAGTGTTTGTCCTTATTTAGCCTAATTTTCTCTCTCCTCGATTTGTTTTGGTCAAACTAACACACACCACATGATCATTTTAAGAAATCTAGAATGCGCAAGCAAACAACGCCCCCCACCCAAAAAAAAGGACTTTCCACGAGTGTTTGATTTGGTAAAAAGTTGCGACTTGCAGGCAATCTCATTATAAAAGACCAATAACCGGCAGAGATAACCTTTGCTCCATCGTGCACCTTCTTATTTTGATGTCTGTTAACTACCATATCCATTAACCGAGACTATCTTGCTAACCGCGAAGCTCTTTTTCTTTGCTTTCTTTTTCGAGTTTTGATCAGAGAAAAACTCGCAGAGGTTTTTCAAAAATTTCAGAATAACTTGAAGTAGAAGAGCTTGCTTGGCGCAACTGANTTTTTCAGAATAACTTGAAGTAGAAGAGGTTGCTTGGCGCAACTGAACTGGGGAAAAAAAGAGCCTAATATGCAGAACCTTAGACACCTTGTCCTTGCTTTGGTTCTCTCTCTCTATGTGAGCCGCTACCTTGGACTGTCAAATGGTCAAAATGCTACTGCAGTGAAGGTTGATGTTGGGTTTATTCTTGATTTGAGCACAACAGCCGGAAAGGTTAGCCGGACATGCATTTCGATGGCACTTACAGACTTCTATACCAATCACAACTACACCAGGAGGATGATCGTCCACCACATCAGGGATACCAAGAGTGATATTGTTGATGCAGCATCCATAGGTACGTCAAAGCCTACCCTTTTTGCATTTAACATACCATGATATATATATATATATATATATATATATATATATATATAGTCCAATTACATTGATATTTTATAATTGGGTCAGCAATATCTTGTTGTTGAAGTTTGTATTATATCTGTCCTTAATTGAAAGAACACATCATCACTATCATTTTCATACTGTTGCCATAAAACAAAAACAAACAAAAGATAGGAAAGGTCATAATTCTTGAACGATTATCGGTAGTAAAAGATACTGATAAAATATCACTCTTCTTCCAAAATCTTTCAAATCCGAAAAGGTTATAATTCTGGAACGATTTAATGGGATTTCTTGTACTACATTAGTTAGAACTTGACTATGCAGA
Organism: Ilex paraguariensis; assembly: GCA_963454935.2. Classification (NCBI taxonomy): domain Eukaryota; kingdom Viridiplantae; phylum Streptophyta; class Magnoliopsida; order Aquifoliales; family Aquifoliaceae; genus Ilex; species Ilex paraguariensis. Next base: position 1,489,534 of record CAUOFW020002280.1, read on the forward strand.
GAAATTGGATTATGGCAATCTAAGGCTTTGTCAAACTTCTGTGCAGCAATAGACCTTTTGAAAAATGTCCAAGTACATGCAATATTTGGACCGCAACCATCGACCCAAGCAGATTTTGTCATAGATATTGCGAACAAATCAGAGGTTCCTATAGTTTCTACAGCAACAAGTCCTGCTCTCTCACCCAAGAAAAGTCCCTACTTCATCCGAACAGCACAGTGTTCATCCTTTCAGGTTAAAGCAATTGCAGCCATTGTTAAAGCCTTCAATTGGAGGGAGGTAGTGTTAGTCTATGAAGACAGCACCTTTGGAAGTGGGACAATTCCTTATCTAACTGATGCCCTTATAGAGGTCAATGCCCGGGTTCCTTATCGCAGCGTTGTATCTCCTTCTGCTTCGGATGATCAAATCCTTCAAGAACTCTACAAGTTAATGACCATGCAGACTAGGGTGTTTGTGGTGCATATGTTACCCTCTATTGCCTCGCGCTTTTTTCTAAAGGCGAAAGAAGTTGGAATGATTAGCAAGGGATATGCCTGGATCATCACAGATGTTCTTGCAAGCCTATTAGATTCTACAGATTCTACGTTTATCAACTCTATGCAAGGAGTTCTAGGGGTCAAGCCTTATATTCCAAGATCCAAGGAACTCAACAACTTCACTCGGAGATGGAAGAGGAGATTTCGCCAAGAGAACCCAGACATGGATGAAATTGAGCTAGATGTGTACGGGATATGGGCGTATGACAGTGTTACGGCATTAGCAATGGCAATAGAGAGAACCAGTAGTGCTCCCCTACGATTCAAGCAACAACCAGCCACTAGAGAGAATACGACAGACTTAGCAGCTATTGGAACCTCAGAATGGGGACCAAAACTAGTAGAGTCTATCAGGAATATCAGATTCAAAGGATTAAGTGGTGATTTCCATATTGTTGATGGACAATTACAGCCATCGGCCTACGAAATAGTGAATGTAATGGGAAATTATGGGGGGAGGAGGATTGGGTTTTGGACTGAAAAACATGGCATTTCTGATCAAGCTAAGACAAATGGTAGGGTTGTGTACACAGCTAATGCCGATGATCTCAAAGCAATCATATGGCCAGGTGAAATTAGTGTAGTCCCAAAAGGTTGGGAAATGCCCACAAGTGGAAAGAAGTTAAAGGTTGGGGTTCCTATTAAAAGTGGGTTTGGTGAATTCATAACAGTGGACAACGATCCAAAAACAAATGCTACTAATCCGTCTGGTTTTTGCGTAGATGTGTTCAATGAAGTCATGGGCTCATTGTCATATGCTGTCCCATACGAGTTTGTTCCTTTTTATTCTCCTGGTAGGGAATATAATGAGCTTGTTTACCAGATCTTTCTTGAGGTAATTAATCTTTTGTTTATACCAATGTGCTGATTGTTCTGACTCCAATTGTTCTGTTACTAAATCAATTTTTGCTTTTGTTTCGTGCCCAGAAATTTGATGCTGTAGTTGGTGATGTAACCATCGTAGCAAACCGCTCCAAGTACGTTGATTTCACATTACCATTCACAGAGTCTGGTGTCGCAATGATCGTTCCAATCAAGTATGATGAGAGGAAGAATGCATGGATTTTCATGAAACCTCTAACAGCTGACCTCTGGTTAACAACCGGGGCATTTTTTGTGTTCATTGGCGCTGTGGTTTGGGTTCTTGAGCATCGCGTAAACAAAGAATTCCGAGGCCCACCTAGCAAACAAGTTGGAATGATATTGTGGTTCTCCTTCTCAACGCTTGTTTTCGCCCACAGTGAGTACTTCCTTATATAGGCAACAGAAGTATAATTAAAGATACCTTTTTTTCTGTTCTTGTTTTGCATTTCTCAGAATATTCTGAAATGATATCTCGCACTCGCAGAAGAGAAGTTAGTAAGCAACTTATCAAGATTTGTGGTGATCGTTTGGGTGTTCGTGGTGCTGGTGCTGACATCGAGTTACACCGCCAGTTTGACGTCGATGTTAACAGTCCAAAAGCTTCAACCGACGATCACTGATATCAACGATCTGATTCGGAATGGGGAGTATGTTGGGTACCAGATTGGTTCCTTTGTTGAGGAACTTTTGGTGAAAAAGAAGTTGGACAAGTCCAAGTTCAGAGCGTACAGCACACTTGAAGAGTACGATGAAGCCCTCACCAAAGGCAGTAGAAATGGAGGCGTTGCTGCAATTGTTGATGAGCTCCCTTATATCAGGCTCTTCCTTGCAAAATATTGTAGAAAGTATACCATTGTTGGTCCCACCTACAAGACTGCAGGCTTTGGATTTGTAAGCCCCCCCCCCCCTCTCTCTCTCTCTCTCTCCCTCTGTCTCATTGATATAAGAGAGGTGCACAGACCAATCAATCATATATGCCGTATTCTTGAATTTGAAATGAAAAGAGAAGTAATGCTTCTTATCACCGGACACAGAATAAGACCACTTAGATCAAAATAATATTCATAGAAATGTTCTAACATAAAGTAGAATTGAATGTTAAAGAGATTAGCCAACAACAGTCAAAAGATGGACACCTAATTCCAATACAATAAGGGTCTGTACAAGTCACATGAACACCTTGATTTGTGAAGATTTATACCTGTACTTAATAGGTGCAAGTTAACCCAATAATATAATATGTTTCCTCCTTGTCTTTGATATAGGCATTTCCAATGGGTTCTCCCCTCGTACCTGAGGTTTCAAGAGCAATCTTGAACGTGACAGAGGGAGATAAAATGACAAGATTTACGCAAAAATGGTTAGGGGATGAGGCTGACTGTCCGGAGCAAGATGGAGCAGTTGTCACCACGGATAGCCTGAAACTACAAAGTTTTACGGGCCTTTTCCTCGTCGCCGGGATATCATCATCTTTAGCTCTCATTATTTTCTTATTGATATTTCTACACGAGAACAGGGACGTATTAGCTTCCCATGATTCTGTCTGGCAAAAGCTCGTTGCAATGGCGAAAATTTTTGGTGAGGAAAAAGAGAACTCTCGTAATGTTTCCAAAAAGATGACCACTGAACCAAATGATCACGACCTGGCCACAACAGCTAATTCTGTTCCAGAAGATATTATAGCTGCTGGCTCTCCACAAAGTCCAGCCATCAGCATTTCCCACCACGGGGACGGGGACGACATTTTCTCTCAGGACGAAGGGTTCTCTACAACAGAACCGGGAACTCCGATCCATGACTCCATAGCCATTACAGAAACTATTAGAGAAAGATGATGATCACTCTTTCAAAACATGTTCATTTCCGTTCATTTTTTATTTTTTTTAATTTACAGGAAGAAATTCAAGCTCACTTCAATACAGGTATTTATGCTTTGCTAAGTTCGCTTTTGTAACAATCACACAAATGAAAATATATTCATTACAACGGTAATACTACGTTAAGGTGGGTGTAACAACATCCTCTTTCTTAGCAAAACATAACCTGGCTTCATGACATACCCTCAGGGATCTGGGAAGGACAAGCATATGACTCAACCCTTGTTGTGGGGCAAACAAATGGCCATTATATGATAGATTTGGATCTCGACATTCCAAATTTCTTCAACTTTGTCACCTAGAAAATGGTTTTGACCATTGATTTAACAAAATAGAACTTTCTATTTTTGATCCACTTTAACTTTATACTCAACATTAGTCTAATCATTGAATACCATAATGGGTGATTAGATCATGGAAAACTACAGAGATTAGAAATTTTGAAATTGACACGACCCAAGGATATCTCCATGAATCTAGAAGCGTTTATTTTGAAGAAAAGAAATTAAAGAAATCATCGAATCATTGATTTATTAGGATATGATGGCAGGATATAAGGGATTTATCACTATCTACATGGTTGGGATTATAATATGATGATAGGATTTAAGAAATTTATCGCTATCTATAGAATAAGTGTAGCTGATGATAAACTTGTGATATTTTATCTTTATTATATAATTCTTACCCTATAAATAGGATTGACCTTCATGTAATCAAGTACTACTGAATAAACATTGAAGTAGTCTTTGGGGTGTTCTTATTGTCATTATTTCCTTGGCATTGAGGTCCTAGCCAAGCGAAGTATGCACATGACAAGATGCATAATTGCAAGTCTATATCTACTCATGTGGTTGACAAGGATCGAAAAATTGCTTTTGATGATGATCCTTTTCCAAACCCAACAAAATATAGGAGTATCGTTGAGCCCTTCAATTACAAACATTTACAAAACTAGACATTTCATATAGTGACGATTTTGTGCATCAATTTATGCATGCTCCTACTATGGGTCACTACCGGATTGAGAAGCGCATACTTCGCTATATCAGTGGTACGGTGGATCTCAGCAATGACAATCTCTTGCCATAGTTCCTTTGAACTTTATGCCTTTGCCAATGCAAATTGGGGTGGTTGCCCAATCACACACCACTCAACAACTAGTTTTTGTACCTTCCTTGGTGGTAAATGCATTTTATGGCGTTCAAAGAAGCAAAGTTCAGTCGCTCTAAATATCGTGCTCTTTCTTCCATCACATCTGAGTTAACATGGCTTTCATTTACCTTACATGACATAGGAGTTCCGTTGTACAAGCTTCCTATTCTTTTTTGTGATTATTTGAGCGCAGTCTACTTGATTCACAACTCTGTCTTTCATGGTCGAAATAAGCATACTGCATTACATTTCCATTATGTCCGTGAGAAGATTGCTCTGGGATCATTAGTCACTCAATTTGTTCTCTCGGGTTCACTCGGTTTGTTCTCTCAGGTTCATCAGCTAGCTGACATCCTTACTAAGCCCCCTTCAAGGACATTATTTTATTATCTATGCATCAAATTGCGTCTGTGTCCTCAACCCAATTTGAGGAGGAGTGACTACGTAGATAATCCTGATGATATTAGGACAAACTAAAGTAAGTTGTTTTACAAGAATTATCTACATTATCGCCCCCTCAAATTGTTTAAATTGTTTTACAAGTGATATTTTATCTTTATTATGTAATTTTCACTCTAGAAATAAGATTGAATCTCATGTGATCAAGTATTACTGAATAAACATCGATGTAGCCCTTGGGACATTTAATCCGTGGACATAAACATTGCGTAATTGTGTTAAACCATATATATCTCGGTATTCTTATTTTCATATCCTAATTTAACCATATAAATAGTAATAAATCTCTTAGATATATCTTATCATCATATTCTAATATGTTTTACTTGCAAAACCATATTAGATTCATTGACATCACCAATGTTGCTTCTATTGACCTTTTTTGGTCTTTGATGAATAACGTTTGGCATGTGATCCAAGTTCTTGTGGAAATGGAAACCCCACAAATCACCACAACCAACTTCCGCATAGAGACCATCACCAGCCACCAGCCACCAACCACAATTTCAATCCCCACTATTGATTTGACAAAATATTGAATAGCAGAATACGCTATTATAAAAATGGAAGGAAAGAGGCTTGACAATTTTTAACACAGTTCGTCGAAGTTACCTATTATGGTTTAGCCTTAAATAACATTATTGGTGGACTGGCCAGACCTCTCTCTCTCTCTCTCTCTCTCTCTCTCTCTCTCTCTCTCTCTCTCTCTCTCTTCCTTCTTAAATAATCAAAATCTGCCACAAGTAACAATGGTTTTAGGCTATAAATGGAAGTGATGGTTTCTCGTACCTGCAGTATTAACTTTGATACACAAGAACATTCTGATAACACAAGATGCATTAAAGTTTAGATACTATTGCAAGATGTAGAAGTTACAGATTTTTATTCATCGATATGATACATGTATTATCTACAAGCAAAATGCGGGACCCTAACGTTTTTTCGAAAGAGAACATAGGCTTGAATCAGTGTAACTATTACATAAAGTACAAGAAGAAATTCGGGTGACCAACTGTAATGCGATTACATCTTACTTGAACAAGAAATATGCAGAGAAAATAATAAGGTAGGCACTGTGCTTTAAGATCCAGTAGAATAGTCAGCCATAAAACTAAGTTCAAGATACCATTGGCAACAGTGTATACATAACCTTGCTATTCACCTTGCTCAGATTGAGGTGCCATTAATCCATAGCTGGGTGACTACAGAGGAAGTACTCTTCCATGTAAGTGTCTGTGATTCACATTTTGCTTCAATTTGATCCATATAAGCATCTGTAGTTATGTCGAACATGTCGATGAAGGTACTATATAATTGACAACAGAAAGCTGTAGTATTCAATTTGCATGACAATGGACATTGCTCTGAATCCATTATTGAAGTTCTGGAGTTTTGGTTCCCAAGACCATGAGAGGTGTACTTCCAGCACTGTGAAAACTAGTGTTTCAAAGCCTGAACAAAAATGCAACAATGATGAAAGGATGCCCACTCTATTCGAAGTGATGTTAATACAAATTCAAATCTCAGTCGAGATCATGAGCAAGTGAAATAAAACTTGAAAAATCATTAAATTATTAAAAGAACCAAAATACTTACCCCGAAAAAAAAAACAGAATAAATGGGCATGAATGAAAAGAGAGATTCAAGTGAGATATGAAGCCGTGTAAAATAGTATATACGATATGCCCTAGTTTATTATAAAAGCTAATAAGGTTCAATNTATATAAATTTACATAATTGAAAAATTAGATTTAATAATGAGTAGATTATTCAGATCTAACTCTATGACTAGTTTATCTAGTTCTTCATTTAGTACTATACCTAATATAGTAAATGAGGACGAAGAAGAACACCATAAGTCACAAGTTGACTAGAGTGGATGGAATATCTCAAAGGTATCNAGTTTCCGAACCATGATTCGGTGAACTCACATTTCTTCATCTAGTAGTATTAATCTATCTGCAGAGAGAACTCTTACCGACTATAAATAGGAATCCATCCATCTGTCTCTCATTCTCACTCCCTGTTCCATGATAGCCTTTGACACTAAAGAACCTCTCAAATGAGATATTGCTGACCTGACGATAGGAAAACATGACCTGACGCTGCCATCTAAACAATATTCCGCTTAAATTATTAGACACTTGGAAGAAACCCAACTGCACATTCATGGTGCAAGTGAGCTAATTTTCGGTAATATAAGCTTGTGTCGATTATTTTAAATTTAATTATTATAATAATTCTTAAATTTTAGATCAATTTTTTTGTCAGTCATCTAATGATTATTTCTCAAAATTTGAAATCGGACGGATTTTAAAATATAACAATAAAAAAGGAAATTTTTAAACCAAACATTAACCTTAAATTTACACCAAATCGATCAAGTGGATTACATATACAATTAGATTGTGTGACAATTAGATGGAATTAGACCCTGATTACAATATGATTTATTAAAAGTCAATGAGTGTGGATCAAAAAATAAGATTCAAGTTAGATCAACTACATTTTGATTTAAATCTAATCTATTAACAAAATTTTATACATTATTTACAATTAAAAATTTGAAAAAACATAAAAAAAAAATTATATTTATCTTTTAACATGCTATAATCCCAATATGAAAAATTCTAATTTTTTTTTTATTTCTTTGGGATGTTGGCCCCAAATATTTAGACCTAATTCTGACCATTAAATTAGTAACAAATCCTACTATTCAATAAAGTTTACTATCAAATTAAAACAATAAATTAGTTCTAAATTATTATGAAACTACTAAATTGACTAAATGTAAAATAAATAATACAAAATTTGAAATAGAGAAAATTTTAAAAAATATTATTACTCTTTTTTCCTATTTTTTTACACTTCGCATTCGTCCTGAAAGCCAAGGTTCCTCATATAGACAAAAATGGGCGGAGTTGAATAACTTTTTAACTATCCTATTAAATAAGGTTGATATTCAGTATTATTCATACACATTAATACATATTATTTATTAATGATTGGTATTATGCATGATTATTCAGCACCCCCTATTTATATATAATTGACATTATTCATGCCTAATAATCATCTACTGCATTTATTTTATTTTTTAAAAGTTTAGTGTATTCGAACTAATTTACACATAACTTAATTAATTATTTTGTTTTTTCTTTCGGAAGGTAAAGTGTATTAAAAAAACAAAAAACAGAAATACAAAGGGTAATCACCCACATATTGTACAATGACGTCACATAGGGCACAAAGACAAACATCAAAAAACCAAAAACGTTAAGACATAAATCACAATTCTGTAAGAGATACCCTGGTTAAGAGTATCTCCCACAGAATTGTTAACACGAGTAAATTGGTGCACATAAGCAGAGCATGACAGCAAGCCAACAACCATGACGGCCAACATAGAACAAAGCAAATCAGCCCAACAAAAACAGCACCAAGAAGCCATTTGCACCAATAAAATCAGCACCAACAAATTAGCACAACACACCACAGCAAGCCAGCAACCATAACGGCCAGCAAAGACCGCACCAGAAAGCCATTAGCACCAAAAATCAGCACTAGCATGTCATTTGCAGAGCAGAATAACCCAGCACTATCCAGCAAATCAGCCCAACAAAAAAAGCACCAGCAAGCCATTCGCACCAATAAAATGGTACCAACATGTCGTTTGCAAAGCATAACAACCCAGCACTACCCAACAACAACAAATATGAAGAAGACAGCCCCAACAAGCAGGTAAGCCAGAAAAAACGTACAGTAGTGAGGCTGAAGAGACAGCACAGCCAAAAGGCTTCCCCCCCAACCTCATCCCAGGGCAGAAGCAAAACATAGAAACACTTAGACCAGGCAACAAAGGAGAGAAGCAGCTTTGCATCCACCACGTGGGTGATTAAAGGAATAGATGGAGTACCAGATATGAAATAATCGCATGTTCAACTGAGAGGTTTTGAACTTGGTCGAAGACATTCTGTCCCTAATTGTCTGCACAATGATGTTTAACAAGGACTTGCAATCTCTCACTTGGTTTTGTTGAATTCTTTTATTTCGTTCCCTCCATGTATAATACACATTCGCTGACAAACACAGTACATTCACAACTAGACTAAACTATTCATAACAATGATCTCGCCTCAAGAGAAACTGAGAGCTATATACAGAGCAAATGATATGTGTATGGGGAGAGAGAGAGAGGTTCCATTTAACTTAGATTTGTTTCCAACTTCACTGAAGCTCTTTAAAACTCTATACAACCTGATTACAACTCCTTAGCCCAAAGCTATACAATATATATATTATTTCAATTCAGTAAATTATTGTTTAGTTTGGTCTATCCTTGTCACCTAGCCTTTGTCAGTTCAAGAGGGGAGAGTCTCAATTCAGTTCTGTTTGTAAGTCCTCGTGTGTAGGCAGCCTTAGGACACAGAGACATACCATGAGAACATGTATGTTAGGGGGTATGTACAATGGAGTCAAACTTATATATAAATTTACATAATTGAAAAATTAGATTTAATAATGAGTAGATTATTCAGATCTAACTCTATGACTAGTTTATCTAGTTCTTCATTTAGTACTATACCTAATATAGTAAATGAGGACGAAGAAGAACACCATAAGTCACAAGTTGACTAGAGTGGATGGAATATCTCAAAGGTATCCCATCAAAATATCTATAAGACGAGTTGGGTTCCAAAAGCATTCAACTCAGAACTTCAAGTAAAAACAATTGAACAAGTTTATGCTCTTAGTAAAGAGGAAGAAACTTGTCAATTAATTAGGAAAAAAACCCTACAAAAATATAGGAAAAAAGGTTTTAATTTTATACACCTTGGTTTAGTTCAAGTAGCAATTAAACCATTGATGTCATCTGGCAAAGATGCAGCAACTCTATTAACCTTAAGAGATGCCAGATTCATAGAATATGAACCTAGCATTTTAGAGATAATGGAGACTGGTCTTCATAACGGACCAGTTTATTTCAACTACATTCCAGACTTTATCCTTAGTNCCCTGATTACAATATGATTTATTAAAAGTCAATGAGTGTGGATCAAAAAATAAGATTCAAGTTAGATCAACTACATTTTGATTTAAATCTAATCTATTAACAAAATTTTATACATTATTTACAATTAAAAATTTGAAAAAACATAAAAAAAAAATTATATTTATCTTTTAACATGCTATAATCCCAATATGAAAAATTCTAATTTTTTTTTTATTTCTTTGGGATGTTGGCCCCAAATATTTAGACCTAATTCTGACCATTAAATTAGTAACAAATCCTACTATTCAATAAAGTTTACTATCAAATTAAAACAATAAATTAGTTCTAAATTATTATGAAACTACTAAATTGACTAAATGTAAAATAAATAATACAAAATTTGAAATAGAGAAAATTTTAGAAAATATTATTACTCTTTTTTCCTATTTTTTTACACTTCGCATTCGTCCTGAAAGCCAAGGTTCCTCATATAGACAAAATTGGGCGGAGTTGAATAACTTTTTAACTATCCTATTAAATAAGGTTGATATTCAGTATTATTCATACACATTAATAAATATTATTTATTACTAATTGGTGTTATGCATGATTATTCAGCACCCCTATTTATATATAATTGACATTATTCATGCCTAATAATCATCTACTGCATTTATTTTATTTTTTAAAAGTTTAGTGTATTCGAACTAATTTACACATAACTTAATTAATTATTTTGTTTTTTCTTTCGGAAGGTAAAGTGTATTAAAAAAACAAAAAACAGAAATACAAAGGGTAATCACCCACATATTGTACAATGACGTCACATAGGGCACAAAGACAAACATCAAAAAACCAAAAACGTTAAGACATAAATCACAATTCTGTAAGAGATACCCTGGTTAAGAGTATCTCCCACAGAATTGTTAACACGAGTAAATTGGTGCACATAAGCAGAGCATGACAGCAAGCCAACAACCATGACGGCCAACATAGAACAAAGCAAATCAGCCCAACAAAAACAGCACCAAGAAGCCATTTGCACCAATAAAATCAGCACCAACAAATTAGCACAACACACCACAGCAAGCCAGCAACCATAACGGCCAGCAAAGACAGCACCAGAAAGCCATTAGCCCCAAAAATCAGCACTAGCATGTCATTTGCAGAGCAGAACAACCCAGCACTATCCAGCAAATCAGCCCAACAAAAAAAGCACCAGCAAGCCATTCGCACCAATAAAATGGTACCAACATGTCGTTTGCAAAGCATAACAACCCAGCACTACCCAACAACAACAAATATGAAGAAGACAGCCCCAACAAGCAGGTAAGCCAGAAAAAACGTACAGTAGTGAGGCTGAAGAGACAGCACAGCCAAAAGGCTTCCCCCCCAACCTCATCCCAGGGCAGAAGCAAAACATAGAAACACTTAGACCAGGCAACAAAGGAGAGAAGCAGCTTTGCATCCACCACGTGGGTGATTAAAGGAATAGATGGAGTACCAGATATGAAATAATCGCATGTTCAACTGAGAGGTTTTGAACTTGGTCGAAGACATTCTGTCCCTAATTGTCTGCACAATGATGTTTAACAAGGACTTGCAATCTCTCACTTGGTTTTGTTGAATTCTTTTATTTCGTTCCCTCCATGTATAATACACATTCGCTGACAAACACAGTACATTCACAACTAGACTAAACTATTCATAACAATGATCTCGCCTCAAGAGAAACTGAGAGCTATATACAGAGCAAATGATATGTGTATGGGGAGAGAGAGAGAGGTTCCATTTAACTTAGATTTGTTTCCAACTTCACTGAAGCTCTTTAAAACTCTATACAACCTGATTACAACTCCTTAGCCCAAAGCTATACAATATATATATTATTTCAATTCAGTAAATTATTGTTTAGTTTGGTCTATCCTTGTCACCTAGCCTTTGTCAGTTCAAGAGGGGAGAGTCTCAATTCAGTTCTGTTTGTAAGTCCTCGTGTGTAGGCAGCCTTAGGACACAGAGACATACCATGAGAACATGTATGTTAGGGGGTATGTACAATGGAGTCAAACTTATATATAAATTTACATAATTGAAAAATTAGATTTAATAATGAGTAGATTATTCAGATCTAACTCTATGACTAGTTTATCTAGTTCTTCATTTAGTACTATACCTAATATAGTAAATGAGGACGAAGAAGAACACCATAAGTCACAAGTTGACTAGAGTGGATGGAATATCTCAAAGGTATCCCATCAAAATATCTATAAGACGAGTTGGGTTCCAAAAGCATTCAACTCAGAACTTCAAGTAAAAACAATTGAACAAGTTTATGCTCTTAGTAAAGAGGAAGAAACTTGTCAATTAATTAGGAAAAAAACCCTACAAAAATATAGGAAAAAAGGTTTTAATTTTATACACCTTGGTTTAGTTCAAGTAGCAATTAAACCATTGATGTCATCTGGCAAAGATGCAGCAACTCTATTAACCTTAAGAGATGCCAGATTCATAGAATATGAACCTAGCATTTTAGAGATAATGGAGACTGGTCTTCATAACGGACCAGTTTATTTCAACTACATTCCAGACTTTATCCTTAGTCTTAATTGTAAAAACACACCTATGGCTTTAACCTTAGGTATAAAATTGTCAGGTCAGATTACCAAACTGGTAAAAGAGACTCAATCTCTAATACTTATCTATAGGATATGCTATAAATGCATGACTACAAACCTGAATGTGCATGCACTTAAGAAACATCATAAAGATAAAATAGTGATCATCCAAGCCAATACTAGTGATTCTAACATCCAAGTCCCCAAAAGACTTGAATGGAAGAATGTTCAACTCCCAGAATCTTGGACAGTTGAAAATGAAAATTATAATAAGGATAGTGCAAATACATCGACTAACCTAGAAAACATCCAATAGTTATCTGATGGTTAGTAAGAATCTCCTTTGANAAAAATATTATTACTCTTTTTTCCTATTTTTTTACACTTCGCATTCGTCCTGAAAGCCAAGGTTCCTCATATAGACAAAAATGGGCGGAGTTGAATAACTTTTTAACTATCCTATTAAATAAGGTTGATATTCAGTATTATTCATACACATTAATACATATTATTTATTAATGATTGGTATTATGCATGATTATTCAGCACCCCCTATTTATATATAATTGACATTATTCATGCCTAATAATCATCTACTGCATTTATTTTATTTTTTAAAAGTTTAGTGTATTCGAACTAATTTACACATAACTTAATTAATTATTTTGTTTTTTCTTTCGGAAGGTAAAGTGTATTAAAAAAACAAAAAACAGAAATACAAAGGGTAATCACCCACATATTGTACAATGACGTCACATAGGGCACAAAGACAAACATCAAAAAACCAAAAACGTTAAGACATAAATCACAATTCTGTAAGAGATACCCTGGTTAAGAGTATCTCCCACAGAATTGTTAACACGAGTAAATTGGTGCACATAAGCAGAGCATGACAGCAAGCCAACAACCATGACGGCCAACATAGAACAAAGCAAATCAGCCCAACAAAAACAGCACCAAGAAGCCATTTGCACCAATAAAATCAGCACCAACAAATTAGCACAACACACCACAGCAAGCCAGCAACCATAACGGCCAGCAAAGACCGCACCAGAAAGCCATTAGCACCAAAAATCAGCACTAGCATGTCATTTGCAGAGCAGAATAACCCAGCACTATCCAGCAAATCAGCCCAACAAAAAAAGCACCAGCAAGCCATTCGCACCAATAAAATGGTACCAACATGTCGTTTGCAAAGCATAACAACCCAGCACTACCCAACAACAACAAATATGAAGAAGACAGCCCCAACAAGCAGGTAAGCCAGAAAAAACGTACAGTAGTGAGGCTGAAGAGACAGCACAGCCAAAAGGCTTCCCCCCCAACCTCATCCCAGGGCAGAAGCAAAACATAGAAACACTTAGACCAGGCAACAAAGGAGAGAAGCAGCTTTGCATCCACCACGTGGGTGATTAAAGGAATAGATGGAGTACCAGATATGAAATAATCGCATGTTCAACTGAGAGGTTTTGAACTTGGTCGAAGACATTCTGTCCCTAATTGTCTGCACAATGATGTTTAACAAGGACTTGCAATCTCTCACTTGGTTTTGTTGAATTCTTTTATTTCGTTCCCTCCATGTATAATACACATTCGCTGACAAACACAGTACATTCACAACTAGACTAAACTATTCATAACAATGATCTCGCCTCAAGAGAAACTGAGAGCTATATACAGAGCAAATGATATGTGTATGGGGAGAGAGAGAGAGGTTCCATTTAACTTAGATTTGTTTCCAACTTCACTGAAGCTCTTTAAAACTCTATACAACCTGATTACAACTCCTTAGCCCAAAGCTATACAATATATATATTATTTCAATTCAGTAAATTATTGTTTAGTTTGGTCTATCCTTGTCACCTAGCCTTTGTCAGTTCAAGAGGGGAGAGTCTCAATTCAGTTCTGTTTGTAAGTCCTCGTGTGTAGGCAGCCTTAGGACACAGAGACATACCATGAGAACATGTATGTTAGGGGGTATGTACAATGGAGTCAAACTTATATATAAATTTACATAATTGAAAAATTAGATTTAATAATGAGTAGATTATTCAGATCTAACTCTATGACTAGTTTATCTAGTTCTTCATTTAGTACTATACCTAATATAGTAAATGAGGACGAAGAAGAACACCATAAGTCACAAGTTGACTAGAGTGGATGGAATATCTCAAAGGTATCCCATCAAAATATCTATAAGACGAGTTGGGTTCCAAAAGCATTCAACTCAGAACTTCAAGTAAAAACAATTGAACAAGTTTATGCTCTTAGTAAAGAGGAAGAAACTTGTCAATTAATTAGGAAAAAAACCCTACAAAAATATAGGAAAAAAGGTTTTAATTTTATACACCTTGGTTTAGTTCAAGTAGCAATTAAACCATTGATGTCATCTGGCAAAGATGCAGCAACTCTATTAACCTTAAGAGATGCCAGATTCATAGAATATGAACCTAGCATTTTAGAGATAATGGAGACTGGTCTTCATAACGGACCAGTTTATTTCAACTACATTCCAGACTTTATCCTTAGTCTTAATTGTAAAAACACACCTATGGCTTTAACCTTAGGTATAAAATTGTCAGGTCAGATTACCAAACTGGTAAAAGAGACTCAATCTCTAATACTTATCTATAGGATATGCTATAAATGCATGACTACAAACCTGAATGTGCATGCACTTAAGAAACATCATAAAGATAAAATAGTGATCATCCAAGCCAATACTAGTGATTCTAACATCCAAGTCCCCAAAAGACTTGAATGGAAGAATGTTCAACTCCCAGAATCTTGGACAGTTGAAAATGAAAATTATAATAAGGATAGTGCAAATACATCGACTAACCTAGAAAACATCCAATAGTTATCTGATGGTTAGTAAGAATCTCCTTTGATTCTTCAAGATCCAATAGATCGAGCAGATCATTTGATAAGCCTGTCCAAATTAATGAAGACAAAAAATTTGATGTTTATTCTAGCTTCTTCAAAAGAGACAAAGAATTAACAGAAGAAATAGAAAGACAAATTAAATTAAAAGGAATCGATAATTTCACACCACAATTAGTAGACCGTGTTACACTCCACATCAGAGTGTTCCACAAACTAGTCGTAGGAATGAAGAAGAAGAAGATGACTTCACTCCTTCACCTACAGCCAGTGACCTCCAGAGCACTGCCCCAATAGATCACCAGTTACTCCTGATTAGGAAAGAAAATAGATTATTCTTACCTAACATGATTAAACTGAAAAAAGATTTTAATTCTGTTGAGAATGAATCTAAAAGATAAAAATACTTTAAAAGATTCGCTCACACTCAACATAAAGAAATAATTGCACAATGAGTAAAAGTAATGCACAAAATAGAATCAAAAATTCTATTTTTTGATTATTTAGAAACCCATCATCCAGAAGTAAAAGTATTAACAAAATATAAATGGAAGACACTAGATAATTCTATAAAAACATCTAGCCATCCTCCAGCNGCACCAAGAAGCCATTTGCACCAATAAAATCAGCACCAACAAATCAGCACAACACACCACAGCAAGCCAGCAACCATAACGGCCAGCAAAGACCGCACCAGAAAGCCATTAGCACCAAAAATCAGCACTAGCATGTCATTTGCAGAGCAGAATAACCCAGCACTATCCAGCAAATCAGCCCAACAAAAAAAGCACCAGCAAGCCATTCGCACCAATAAAATGGTACCAACATGTCGTTTGCAAAGCATAACAACCCAGCACTACCCAACAACAACAAATATGAAGAAGACAGCCCCAACAAGCAGGTAAGCCAGAAAAAACGTACAGTAGTGAGGCTGAAGAGACAGCACAGCCAAAAGGCTTCCCCCCCAACCTCATCCCAGGGCAGAAGCAAAACATAGAAACACTTAGACCAGGCAACAAAGGAGAGAAGCAGCTTTGCATCCACCACGTCGGTGATTAAAGGAACAGATGGAGTACCAGATAACTTATACCCTTATGCAGGAACTAGGCAGCTGTCATATATGAAATAATCGCATGTTCAACTGAGAGGTTTTGAACTTGGTCGAAGACATTCTGTCCCTAATTGTCTGCACAATGATGTTTAACAAGGACTTGCAATCTCTCACTTGGTTTTGTTGAATTCTTTTATTTCGTTCCCTCCATGTATAATACACATTCGCTGACAAACACAGTACATTCACAACTAGACTAAACTATTCATAACAATGATCTCGCCTCAAGAGAAACTGAGAGCTATATACAGAGCAAATGATATGTGTATGGGGAGAGAGAGAGAGGTTCCATTTAACTTAGATTTGTTTCCAACTTCACTGAAGCTCTTTAAAACTCTATACAACCTGATTACAACTCCTTAGCCCAAAGCTATACAATATATATATTATTTCAATTCAGTAAATTATTGTTTAGTTTGGTCTATCCTTGTCACCTAGCCTTTGTCAGTTCAAGAGGGGAGAGTCTCAATTCAGTTCTGTTTGTAAGTCCTCGTGTGTAGGCAGCCTTAGGACACAGAGACATACCATGAGAACATGTATGTTAGGGGGTATGTACAATGGAGTCAAACTTATATATAAATTTACATAATTGAAAAATTAGATTTAATAATGAGTAGATTATTCAGATCTAACTCTATGACTAGTTTATCTAGTTCTTCATTTAGTACTATACCTAATATAGTAAATGAGGACGAAGAAGAACACCATAAGTCACAAGTTGACTAGAGTGGATGGAATATCTCAAAGGTATCCCATCAAAATATCTATAAGACGAGTTGGGTTCCAAAAGCATTCAACTCAGAACTTCAAGTAAAAACAATTGAACAAGTTTATGCTCTTAGTAAAGAGGAAGAAACTTGTCAATTAATTAGGAAAAAAACCCTACAAAAATATAGGAAAAAAGGTTTTAATTTTATACACCTTGGTTTAGTTCAAGTAGCAATTAAACCATTGATGTCATCTGGCAAAGATGCAGCAACTCTATTAACCTTAAGAGATGCCAGATTCATAGAATATGAACCTAGCATTTTAGAGATAATGGAGACTGGTCTTCATAACGGACCAGTTTATTTCAACTACATTCCAGACTTTATCCTTAGTCTTAATTGTAAAAACACACCTATGGCTTTAACCTTAGGTATAAAATTGTCAGGTCAGATTACCAAACTGGTAAAAGAGACTCAATCTCTAATACTTATCTATAGGATATGCTATAAATGCATGACTACAAACCTGAATGTGCATGCACTTAAGAAACATCATAAAGATAAAATAGTGATCATCCAAGCCAATACTAGTGATTCTAACATCCAAGTCCCCAAAAGACTTGAATGGAAGAATGTTCAACTCCCAGAATCTTGGACAGTTGAAAATGAAAATTATAATAAGGATAGTGCAAATACATCGACTAACCTAGAAAACATCCAATAGTTATCTGATGGTTAGTAAGAATCTCCTTTGATTCTTCAAGATCCAATAGATCGAGCAGATCATTTGATAAGCCTGTCCAAATTAATGAAGACAAAAAATTTGATGTTTATTCTAGCTTCTTCAAAAGAGACAAAGAATTAACAGAAGAAATAGAAAGACAAATTAAATTAAAAGGAATCGATAATTTCACACCACAATTAGTAGACCGTGTTACACTCCACATCAGAGTGTTCCACAAACTAGTCGTAGGAATGAAGAAGAAGAAGATGACTTCACTCCTTCACCTACAGCCAGTGACCTCCAGAGCACTGCCCCAATAGATCACCAGTTACTCCTGATTAGGAAAGAAAATAGATTATTCTTACCTAACATGATTAAACTGAAAAAAGATTTTAATTCTGTTGAGAATGAATCTAAAAGATAAAAATACTTTAAAAGATTCGCTCACACTCAACATAAAGAAATAATTGCACAATGAGTAAAAGTAATGCACAAAATAGAATCAAAAATTCTATTTTTTGATTATTTAGAAACCCATCATCCAGAAGTAAAAGTATTAACAAAATATAAATGGAAGACACTAGATAATTCTATAAAAACATCTAGCCATCCTCCAGCAGAAACTATTTTAGTTGATCATTGAAATTCAGAGATAAAGGCTTCTCCCTTTAAGAAACCTACTAATAAATCTGACACAAAGATGATTGAACAAAATAATTCACAAACCAAAACTTAATAACTATTGGAAAATAGCTTGATAAAATTGAATCTAAAATCGATGAAATCAAGCCATCCAGTAAAAAATTGGAGAAACCTTTAATTCATCTCCCTGAAGATAGATCCGGATTAGGTTTAAAAGATAAGCAAGCAATCCAAAAGATTAAAGAACTTATCTCTAAACAAGAATTCAAATCTGGACCATCTTAAGTAACAGTTATCAACCAAACTTCTAATAATTCAGAAACCAGTAGCTCAAAAAGCCTACCTGATTCTGAAATTTAGAAATTAGAAGAACAATTTGATAACCTCAAGATTAACAAATTAACTTTTCGAAAGGTTAATCTAACTAGTATTACAAAAAATTGGTATACCAAATCAATACCACCAGATCTTCAATTTGAAAAGAAAAATATTAGTAATCAGTTTTCTGTTCAATCCAATAAACTTTATGAATGGAACATAGATGGATTAAGTGAATAGAAAATCCTTAACAAAATTAGTCATCTTTCCATGGTAGCCAATAGCTACGTCTCAAATCTTAATCTATCAGAACCATAATTAGTTGACATGATCACCTCTGGTTTCACAAGAGTATTAAGTAATTGGTGGACTAATTACCTTACCCAAGAGTCAAGAGATGGCATCAAACATGTTGTTGTCCTTGATGATGAAGACATACTATTTTCAATGAAAGAATTGGTAAAGCCAAAGATGATGGAATTAATACCCTCATCTTCGCCATAATCAAACATTTTGTTGGCACGCCTAATAACATTGAAGCTAGAGTCCATGACCAGCTTAGTAACCTTAGGTGCCCAACACTTAGTGACTTCAGATGGTACAAAGATGTATTCATCTCTAGAATCATGCTTAGGCCAGACTGTAATAAATCTTTCTGGAAAGAAAAATTTGTCAATGGCCTACCTNTATATATATTATTTCAATTCAGTAAATTATTGTTTAGTTTGGTCTATCCTTGTCACCTAGCCTTTGTCAGTTCAAGAGGGGAGAGTCTCAATTCAGTTCTGTTTGTAAGTCCTCGTGTGTAGGCAGCCTTAGGACACAGAGACATACCATGAGAACATGTATGTTAGGGGGTATGTACAATGGAGTCAAACTTATATATAAATTTACATAATTGAAAAATTAGATTTAATAATGANCAAGGACAGTGGAATCATTGAATATGATTCACTGACCTATGGTGATCTTGTTAGTACCATCCAAAAGGAAGGCCTCAGGATGTGTATTGACATGAAGATCCAACACTAATTAAAAAATGAAAAGAAAAAGACTAAATATGAAATGGATAATTTTTGTGAACAATATGGTCTTCCATCAGTAACACCATCTCGTAGGAAAGCCAAATCACACAAGCCTTATATTCATTCTAAAACCCACTATAAATGTAGTAAAAAGACTTTTAGGAGCCCCACTTACTATGCTGAATATAGCAAAAAACCCAAAAAAACTTGTAAGAAAAAATCCGGGAAAAAAGCTAAAACAGATTCAGACATTAAATGCTATAACTATGGTAAGAAAGGTTATATAAGCCCAGATTACCCAGTTAAAAAACAAGTTAAAAGATTAAATTTAACCCAAGAAGATGAAGAGAAGATTCTCAACATTTTTAGGTTAAACAATCTTCCCAATAGTGAAGAAAGTTCAGACGACTCAAGCAGCTCTGAAAGTTCTTCAAAATATCATTCAGCATCTAGCAACTCTAGTGAACCCAAAGTCAAATTAGGTTACAAAGATAGTTGCCTCTGTAAAACTATTAGGGTAATAATCAAACAGAATGAGGAAGAACACATTCTTATTGACTTAATCAGTAAGATTGAAAACCCAGATTTAAAGGTCAAATATATCAAAAAATTAAAAGATTTATTTGCTAAAAAAGACACAAAATAATCTTTTAATCAAAGACAGTTAATAAGTATAAACACCACAGTGGAAAGATTCAGTAAGGAGAAAAAGAAAGAAATCACCTTACAAAATCTCCAAAGTGAAGTTAATAAAATAAAATCTGAAATAAGAGAATTAAAAGCTCAAAACAAGAAACTTGCAAAAACTTTAACTCTTTTATCAACAGATAGTCTTGCCGACACAAAAAAATTCAATCCTGGAAAACAGTCAATAGTTGAAGAACAATCAGAGACAGAATCTCACGATGGAACAGACTTTCAAGGGATACCCATAACCTCCACCTTTCTAGTGGATCCTTTGGGTGTAACGAACATGTCATCCCACGATGGATGTTTCCAGGCTAATGATGATCATAGGATCAATCTAATTAATAAAATTAATTTTCAAAAATGGCATTCTAAAGTAAAAATCATCATTGATAATGATTTTGAATTAGAAATCATTTCCTTAATTGACACTGGTGCAGACGTAAACTGGTTCATAAAGATTTTATAAAGATTTCAAAAGTCAATTTCCATCCTGGTTTACATAGTGATGGTTTATTCACGGCCCCATTATTGAAATCTTTTCAGCTGATCTTCAAGATCAGATTATAGCATTCTCATCTATTTGTAGATGTAGTAAACATGAGAGTCAGTTTTCTATTTTACTAACATTTATTTGTAGGTACAAAGTCTCATAGATATGCAAATGGAAGTGAAAAATTATTGGTTATAATGTAGCTAGGCAATTTTATATTAAATGGTGGCTCAAGTTCCAAGAAGAACCAATAGTTAACCTGATAAAACAGGAGTTCTCAGTCAAGGTTTCAACCCTAGCAATGATTCTGGTAAACCTAACTCCAGTTGAACAGGTCATGCATTCTCTCAGGATTTCTGCTCTAGACAAGTCCAGAAAATCCATTAAGGAAGGACCCAAGAAAAGGAAATCCTCCTCTAAGGATTCCAGCAAACAATCCAAAAAGAAGTCAGTTGCCCTCATTGAACTAACATAACAACTTCTTCAACAAGCAGGCAGTGAGAACAGTTCATCAGTATCCTCATAGGCATCAGTCACTCCTACATTGGATCCCTTCCAAGACAGTCAGGACCCATATACAGGATATGATGATCTGATAGATATATCTATCCCATAATGGTACTTATCAATACGTGTGATAGCTTCAATCACTACTTTCTTCTTTAAAGAAAGAAAAGCTGTTTATTATATGTATCGATGAAGAATCATTTGATTCAACGGCCCTTTCTCTAAAAGCAGCCGCTAGTCCTTGTCCAAGATCTACTTTCCACCAAAAGTAGATTCCTTCAGACAACCGCAGGACCCACCTGCCACTCAAATTAGCATTTACCTTAGTAAAATCAATTCACTTCTACTTTCTCATCGAAAGGCTAAGGTGAAAATACTTTATCCAAGTTAAAGCAGCCACTAAAGACAATGGAGTAATCATTCCAGAGATTCTTTTAGAATTCCTTACCCCTATATAAAGATTTCAATCTTTACTATCTCGGTAGAAGTTGCTTTAAACTTCAGAGTTGTAACCTAAAAACTCTCCTAAGCCTTCCCTATACACAACTCACTAGTCTCATACACTATTCTCATATTGTAAGAAGCCTTCATCATGATGCAAATGAATAGCCTCTCACTCTTATCCCCTTACTCCTACTTGCTCATTAGTGCTAGTATTGTAAGTATTTATTTCTGTTATTGTAATTTGTATCTTGTTCATCTAAATAAGATTTTATAAAGAATTTTCTTTTAAAACACTCTATATGTTTACAGCTTGTGATTCTTCTAAATCATGTTTGTTGTTATTCCGCACTTGTTCCTAGATAGCCATCCAGGTATATATATATATATGTGTGTGTGTGTGTATAATCGACCGTTTTCAACAACCCCGTTTCAACCCTATTGTGAAAGAAACAAACGCTACCATCACACAGAACACAAAGCTACAAACCAAACTGTTCTTCTTCTTCTTCACATTTCTAACTCTTCAAACTAATTTTCTCTCTCTTCTTCCCCCATTTCCTCAACTGAATCTGAAGCATCAACTTCGCTGACAAGAAATCCACACACTGTCTCAGACTCAACACCTCCAACACAGCCTTTAACGTCTTCAACCTCACACAATCTGCCATTTTCATCACTCTCTCCAACCCACCCAACAACCCCTTCAACGCCCCCTCCACCAACCCATCCACCTGAGTCGTCGCCGAGTCACCGCCCTTGATTCGGCTTGCCAACCTCGCCAAGTCCACCATCCTCCTGTCTGTCATCGCCACATGTTGCCTTTCCATCTCTCCCTCCACCTTCTCCTCCTCAACCCTAATCTTCCCTCTCAAAACTTCAATTTTCTTCAACTGGTCCTCCGACAAATGTTTGCGAGACTCGCACCGGGTGAACGTGTCACCTGGACGGTGTCGACCAGTCGAAACACCATTGATGGCTTCCAACCAGTTATCCATAGATAAGCATTCTCTAGAGGGCTGAACCAGACTGGTGAAAAGCTGGCTAAGACGTCTTCATGAACCGCAGCCCATTTGGCTATGTAGCAGTCTTTGTGGTGGGCAGTGACTTTCTCCACCAAAGCTTCATGGTTTACTGATTTATGAGAGTGATCGTCTGAGACATTCAGAAGAAGTTGAAGATATTCTTCAAGTTGACATACCCATTTTTTGAAGAAGCCTGAGAACTCCTCTACAACTTATGTTTTCATCTTTAGAGAGAGAGAATGGACAGAAGAGTGAGATTTCAATATGAGACAGAACATATAAGACCATGATGTGGTATATATGAGAAGAGTAATGTTAGGTGGATTTAAAAATTAGATTTGATAATTGTAATCATTGAATAGGTAGTGGGTCCTAATAAATGTCGGGATCTACAGTGAAATCAATGATTAAAATTATCAAGTCTATTGTTTAAGTTCATGTAACATTAATCAGATGAGACTATGATGGGGTATATATACACACAACATATATGGGGTGAAGTGCAATGACGCCCCTTGTAGTTTTAGCCAATTTCACTGTTCCCCTATTGTATTTAAAATTATACTTAACTCCTTAGGATATGATAACATATAATAGGTTTTGTCTTCAGTCAAATGTGATCAATCTAAAATTTTAAACTCCCTATCTTGTAGTAATGTTAGATTAACTAAAAAAGGGAATAAAAAATAGGATTTGAATGATGTGTCATCGGTGTTTTTTATCCCATTTGATTTATTTAATATTTAAGATTTATTTATCGTATCAATTACCTTGTATTTCAAAACTAGACGGTCATTCCGTCAATATGACTTGAAGAGCCCATTTTGACTATTATATTTTAAAAGAGCAATGTTATATGAACTTAAATGTTGATTTGATTAGTCACTATCATTGATTTAACTATAAATTTAAGTATTTATTAGAACTCACTATCTATTTAATTAATGTGATTGATCAAGTCAATATTTTAAATCTAAATAATATTTTTCATTTTAAAATTAAATTGACAGATTCTAGATTCTAATGGGGGAAACATCACAATTGTAAGGATAAATGATTTAGTATAATTTAGAAAGAGTAATGTCATTGTGATTTAAAAAATTAATTTAATTTATTAATTTAATGATATAATAGTAATGTGGTCCAATAAAACTATTGTGACGGAACTATTAGACTTTTTTATTGGACATTATTAAGTCAATTTTTTTAGGTACCAATAATATTAATCATCTAAAAGACAAGAAACTTTTTTGAATGTGTTTAATTAACCACATGATACAGAGGGTATGCAGTAAAATTGTTAGAAACTAGGAGGGTTGTCATTATAATTACCCCTTAAACATTTACATAATTTTTATGTATGAATATATACGGCTTATGTGTTCATTGTATCTTTGTAAGTGTGTAAGTGTGACCAGAGGGAGGGCGGAGACAAGGGCCATGCAGCGCGTGGCCTTTGCATGTCTTACTTGCAGCTCTCAGCCGCATGTCTATGTGTTTAGGGTGTTTTTGGGTAAAAAAATTGGGCTGGATTTCTTTTTTTATATCTTAATCTATTCAAGTTAAATCTACTCATCTACTTTAAAACTCATCTAAGCCATATATGTAATCCTAACCTTTATTTGGAAAATAAAGATGTAATTCAATGATCCCATAGGTTGCTCAAATAATTTTATAATAATTTATCATTTTACCCATGACTTTATCCATTTCAATTCAAATCCATCCAATTCTAAGTTTTTTTTATTTTTTATTTTTTTAAAAAAATAAAATTTTATTTATTAACAAAGCAATATTTACGAGAAGCAAAAGAAAGGCGCAGATGCCTTAACAAGAAAACCTAAAGCAACCTAAGGCACAGACGCCTTCCATAACAAGAAAAAACAGAAGTCCATAGAAACCAGTCAAAAAAGACTTCGGCAGCATCCTCCAAAAACTTTAACAGCAACAAAGTTTGCTAAAACCCATCAAGACAGCAGTAGCATTTCCCATTCCAGACTTAAGCCTCAAGTCTGCTTCAAACAAATCAACACTACTGTTAACAGATTGAGACAAAAAGCCGCAATCTAACACTCATAAGCCCGGTTAAAAGGTGCGGAATCTTCCTCAATATTTTCAAGAAAAGTCATGGACACTCACAAAGACCCAAAACTGCATTCACAATAATTAAAGAGTCACATTCAATTATTAGGCTTCAACATTTCTTGCGTTCAAGCGCCTTTGAAGTTGAATGCAAGAACATACTCACAAACCATTCAGAACATACTCAATTCAAATAGTACTCAATTCAGAACCTCGACTTCAACCCGACAAAATAAGAACAGAACAGCATCTTTCCTTTGCAAAAGGTTAAAAGAACCTGAAAGAAATTAGAGGGTGAAGCAGTAATTAAGAAGTAGAAAGGGCGCAATAAAGCAAGCTGCCTGTCCCTAAACAAAGACAAATTGCATTGCCGCGGATTCCAGGACANTTTAAGTTCATGTAACATTAATCAGATGAGACTATGATGGGGTATATATACACACAACATATATGGGGTGAAGTGCAATGACGCCCCTTGTAGTTTTAGCCAATTTCACTGTTCCCCTATTGTATTTAAAATTATACTTAACTCCTTAGGATATGATAACATATAATAGGTTTTGTCTTCAGTCAAATGTGATCAATCTAAAATTTTAAACTCCCTATCTTGTAGTAATGTTAGATTAACTAAAAAAGGGAATAAAAAATAGGATTTGAATGATGTGTCATCGGTGTTTTTTATCCCATTTGATTTATTTAATATTTAAGATTTATTTATCGTATCAATTACCTTGTATTTCAAAACTAGACGGTCATTCCGTCAATATGACTTGAAGAGCCCATTTTGACTATTATATTTTAAAAGAGCAATGTTATATGAACTTAAATGTTGATTTGATTAGTCACTATCATTGATTTAACTATAAATTTAAGTATTTATTAGAACTCACTATCTATTTAATTAATGTGATTGATCAAGTCAATATTTTAAATCTAAATAATATTTTTCATTTTAAAATTAAATTGACAGATTCTAGATTCTAATGGGGGAAACATCACAATTGTAAGGATAAATGATTTAGTATAATTTAGAAAGAGTAATGTCATTGTGATTTAAAAAATTAATTTAATTTATTAATTTAATGATATAATAGTAATGTGGTCCAATAAAACTATTGTGACGGAACTATTAGACTTTTTTATTGGACATTATTAAGTCAATTTTTTTAGGTACCAATAATATTAATCATCTAAAAGACAAGAAACTTTTTTGAATGTGTTTAATTAACCACATGATACAGAGGGTATGCAATAAAATTGTTAGAAACTAGGAGAGTTGTCATTATAATTACCCCTTAAACATTTACATAATTTTTATGTATGAATATATACGGCTTATGTGTTCATTGTATCTTTGTAAGTGTGTAAGTGTGACCAGAGGGAGGGCGGAGACAAGGGCCATGCGGCGCGTGGCCTTTGCATGTCTTACTTGCAGCTCTCAGCCGCATGTCTATGTGTTTAGGGTGTTTTTGGGTAAAAAAATTGGGCTGGATTTCTTTTTTTATATCTTAATCTATTCAAGTTAAATCTACTCATCTACTTTAAAACTCATCTAAGCCATATATGTAATCCTAACCTTTATTTGGAAAATAAAGATGTAATTCAATGATCCCATAGGTTGCTCAAATAATTTTATAATAATTTATCATTTTACCCATGACTTTATCCATTTCAATTCAAATCCATCCAATTCTAAGTTTTTTTTATTTTTTATTTTTTTAAAAAAATAAAATTTTATTTATTAACAAAGCAATATTTACGAGAAGCAAAAGAAAGGCGCAGATGCCTTAACAAGAAAACCTAAAGCAACCTAAGGCACAGACGCCTTCCATAACAAGAAAAAACAGAAGTCCATAGAAACCAGTCAAAAAAGACTTCGGCAGCATCCTCCAAAAACTTTAACAGCAACAAAGTTTGCTAAAACCCATCAAGACAGCAGTAGCATTTCCCATTCCAGACTTAAGCCTCAAGTCTGCTTCAAACAAATCAACACTACTGTTAACAGATTGAGACAAAAAGCCGCAATCTAACACTCATAAGCCCGGTTAAAAGGTGCGGAATCTTCCTCAATATTTTCAAGAAAAGTCATGGACACTCACAAAGACCCAAAACTGCATTCACAATAATTAAAGAGTCACATTCAATTATTAGGCTTCAACATTTCTTGCGTTCAAGCGCCTTTGAAGTTGAATGCAAGAACATACTCACAAACCATTCAGAACATACTCAATTCAAATAGTACTCAATTCAGAACCTCGACTTCAACCCGACAAAATAAGAACAGAACAGCATCTTTCCTTTGCAAAAGGTTAAAAGAACCTGAAAGAAATTAGAGGGTGAAGCAGTAATTAAGAAGTAGAAAGGGCGCAATAAAGCAAGCTGCCTGTCCCTAAACAAAGACAAATTGCATTGCCGCGGATTCCAGGACAGCCACCGTTTGGACCTTGACATTAGAAGCACGTGCTACCAACTTCAAAGGGGCTTGAATGCAAGAAATGTTCAAGCAATTGGGCCTCTACACATCACTGCCGAAGAGAGAGAGAGAGAACAGAACTCAGCTTTCCATTCAATTCAAGCTTATTCCACAGAGGAGAGAGAGAGAGAGCGAGAGAAAGAGAGGGAGAAAGCGCGCACACACACACACTCACACTCTTCCGCCATGGCAGCTCGAAAAAGAGCTTCAGGAGACAGCATCAACTCCACCAAACCACCGCCATCAGACTCAAACCAACCCAAATCCAAACCCCAAGAAACCATCTCAACAGACCCACCAATCCTGCAGACCTCAGGAAGCTCTAGAGGATCAAGAGGCTTAGGACCCATGACACAAAACAGAGTATCCCTCCAATTAGCAGACCTTGACTGATACAGATCGAAAGAGAGAGAGAGAGAGAGAGAGAGAGACCTATTCGTCGAAGAGGGGGAACACATGTGCCACTGACCTTCGTCGGAGAACAGACAGAGCGAGAGACCTGCGAGAAGCTTCCCCTTCGCCTTCATCGTCGTCGTTGCTTGGGTGCTTCTCAGCCAAGGATCCCAACGAATGGTTGGACGAAGTGAAAAAGGTAGGAAAGTTTGGCTATGCAGGGTAAAAATGTCATTGCGTCTCTTATTCACTTGGCAAGCTTTGTAACCCATGAAAGGGACAGGNCTTCAAACAAATCAACACTACTGTTAACAGATTGAGACAAAAAGCCGCAATCTAACACTCATAAGCCCGGTTAAAAGGTGCGGAATCTTCCTCAATATTTTCAAGAAAAGTCATGGACACTCACAAAGACCCAAAACTGCATTCACAATAATTAAAGAGTCACATTCAATTATTAGGCTTCAACATTTCTTGCGTTCAAGCGCCTTTGAAGTTGAATGCAAGAACATACTCACAAACCATTCAGAACATACTCAATTCAAATAGTACTCAATTCAGAACCTCGACTTCAACCCGACAAAATAAGAACAGAACAGCATCTTTCCTTTGCAAAAGGTTAAAAGAACCTGAAAGAAATTAGAGGGTGAAGCAGTAATTAAGAAGTAGAAAGGGCGCAATAAAGCAAGCTGCCTGTCCCTAAACAAAGACAAATTGCATTGCCGCGGATTCCAGGACAGCCACCGTTTGGACCTTGACATTAGAAGCACGTGCTACCAACTTCAAAGGGGCTTGAATGCAAGAAATGTTCAAGCAATTGGGCCTCTACACATCACTGCCGAAGAGAGAGAGAGAGAACAGAACTCAGCTTTCCATTCAATTCAAGCTTATTCCACAGAGGAGAGAGAGAGAGAGCGAGAGAAAGAGAGGGAGAAAGCGCGCACACACACACACTCACACTCTTCCGCCATGGCAGCTCGAAAAAGAGCTTCAGGAGACAGCATCAACTCCACCAAACCACCGCCATCAGACTCAAACCAACCCAAATCCAAACCCCAAGAAACCATCTCAACAGACCCACCAATCCTGCAGACCTCAGGAAGCTCTAGAGGATCAAGAGGCTTAGGACCCATGACACAAAACAGAGTATCCCTCCAATTAGCAGACCTTGACTGATACAGATCGAAAGAGAGAGAGAGAGAGAGACCTATTCGTCGAAGAGGGGGAACACATGTGCCACTGACCTTCGTCGGAGAACAGACAGAGCGAGAGACCTGCGAGAAGCTTCCCCTTCGCCTTCATCGTCGTCGTTGCTTGGGTGCTTCTCAGCCAAGGATCCCAACGAATGGTTGGACGAAGTGAAAAAGGTAGGAAAGTTTGGCTATGCAGGGTAAAAATGTCATTGCGTCTCTTATTCACTTGGCAAGCTTTGTAACCCATGAAAGGGACAGGTTACATTTAACCCATGTAGCTTGGACAAAAAAGACTGTAATATTCGGGTCATAGTTTGACCTGGATTTTTATCCTTACCCCTTTTCCTTCCCAAACAAGGGTTTTGTGAACCCATGATCTTATTAGCCTATGCATATGAGTGTTAATCTACTTTCTCCTACATACCAAACACACCCTTTGAGTTTGCGAGGCTTCGAGTGTGGGTGAGACCTAAATCTCTCTTTCTCTCTCTCTAGTTTTGGCTGAGTTGAAGAGGCGGGAACAGATGTATACAACTCATGTGGTCTTTGTGTTGACAGGTGTCACGATGAAAGAGAATCTGTGTTAACAGGTGGCGGCATGCGTAGATGTTGTTCATGCTTCGTAATATGTCTAAGTTGTATTGCAATGAAGCTCTAATGGGACCCAATTCAATTCCAACTCTAATTCAACATGAAAAAATAGTATTAGGGTCGAAACTTTTAGGGTTAAAATTAGGGTTGAAAAGTTTCAATTTGAATTGAATTTTGATAAAAAAAAAAATGGGTTCACCGGTGAAACTCAAACCTAATCCAAATTCATGAAATTGGGCTCAACCCAAGTTCATTCCAAATTCATGTATTAGATTTATATAAATAATATAAAATAAAATATAAATACATATGTTTGTAATTATTATTATTTAAAGAGGAAGTAAAACATGGTTTATAAGGACTATAAATAGTGAAAAAAGATTACACCCCTGTTGTGGGATAAGTTAAAAAGGCAAAAGAAATTCAAGGAGTTGTCATCCTACATCAGATAGACAATTCATGTAACCTCTTCCCTGTATAAATTATTTATAAAATTTCAATACATAAAAATAGGATGTTTGAATAATTTTAACAACATAGCGATTAGATTGATTTTGAACATTTTTTGTTGATGCAATTGGTTTCTTATTTTTTTTGTATTGGTCACTTATTTTTTTTAATTACTTATTAACTTGGATTTTGAATTTTTTTTTAATTTTCTGAGAACTATAGGTTTTCATACATTAATAATTTATTTTTGGTATGAATAATAACTTGATAATTTTATTTATGGATTATAAAGATAATTTAAACTTCATTGATTGATATGAACTAAGAAGTAAACATTAATCATCGGTACTAAAATGCGTGATAAGAAGATCTATTTACAGTGTATTCTAGGTATGAATTAATTTGTAATAAGAAGGATGAAAAATTATATAGTAAGTATATAATTTTTTTTAATGAAATATTTTACCAAAGGTTTTGAAAAAATCGATATACTAAATAACTTACATATCCAAAAATGGTGACATTGTCTATTTGGGTACTGATTTTTGTGTTGTAGTGACGGTGTGTATGCGGTTATTGAGATCAAATGTTAAACTGTTAAACTTTGAAAAAAGAAGTACTAAACTTAGAAATATTATGTATTTTATGTGTGTTTAATAAAAATATTTTTAATTTTATGCAAAATTTTATCGTAAAATTAGAAATTAAACAAAACCAACGTAAATCAAAGTATAAACAATACACTTTTAATATATAATATTTAACAACAATCAGTTAATGACAGTATATTCACAACTAAATCACACGAAAATTAAAAATTAAAAACAATAAACTATTGTCAAAGCATACACCACTAAACCAACACAAAAAAATCATCAATATTCATAAACACACATAAATGTCAAACATTTGCTACCTGCACAATTATAAAAATTAAACATAAAATATTTGATAACTACCCACATAATCAGTTTGTCATCCTCCATAAAGCATACACCTCCAAAATTCCAACCAATAGGAATTGAGTATTGAAGCCTCACATGAGGCTAAACTCCACTTATAAAATTTATGCTGGAAAGTAAATAAAGATAAAAGAATTGGTTATAAGCAATTGGTAATTCTAGCATTAGTTATAGATATAGACCCCACACATGATCTAATAAATGTATTAAAGATGCCTTAAAGTTATATGAAGAAGAAGAATTTTAAGAAAAGTTCTGGGGTTATAATATTATTTTTGAAACTTAAGGAATAATAATGATGTTTCTAAAAATCAAGGGGTAAAAATGTAAATACACTACAATTATGGGGGTATAAATAGAATTTGAGATTGTCTTCTTTGCTTTCTTTTCCGGACGACGGGAAGCCATTGTTGATAATTTTAAGATGTGCATTTTTTATTTAATTTATCCACTTGGACTATTATTTTGAATTTTTATCACTAAAAATCCATTAATATAATTCAATTGTGGGTGGATGATGGCTGGGGGCCGGGGCGGGGGCGGGGGCGGTGGAGGTGGAGAGGAGCAGAGGCGGTAGCTTAGATCACTTGGGCTATGGGCGATATCTACGCATCAATTTCACACCTATTATTATATTAGTCAAGTTGCTACACCATCAAACAAATTACTTTATGATTGGTCAGAACCCAAATGGGGTGGTAGTATTTTTTGTCACTATTTCTTCTTATTTTATTGATTTATGCGAGACTTATGGAACTTGTAACGTTTGTTTCAATTGCATAGTAATTGTACCAGTGTATATACATTCACACTTACCAAAGATGGAGATTACCAGTAAGAGTACTTTTGGAGGTTAGATCACTGTCAATACAATTTGTATGAAAGATAGTAGATGGTCGGAGTGGGTAAGTCCAGTGGGTCTTCAGATTATGTCGTGCGCCGTTGAAGAATGTATGTCTATCGTTAGAGTCTACACAGAGAGATGAGAGATTGAGGAGGATGACAATGATTTCTGAGAAACTAAGAGAGGTGAGACAGTTAATGGGGAAAAGAGAAAGAGTTTGAGCTATGTGTTAGACAAAATGGATAATATGTGGGTGTAATTAAATTGGTAGGATTCAGGGGCGGAGCCACCCTTGGACCAGGGTGGGCACATGCCCCCCTCAAATTTTTTTTTGACATTAGATATATATTTTTTAAAATAAAATTTAAATATATTTAATTGTGTCCAACCTTAATTTTTTTTACAATAAATATATCTTTTTTAAAATAAAATTTAGAAATATTTAATTATGTCCACCTTATTATTGTATTATTGTGATATCGATTAAGATAGACAACTACTTAAATAATAATTAATTTTTAATTAATGTTATTGTAACTAATACATTATGATATTAAATCTAATAGTGAGTCCCTACATTTAATAATATCTACTATCCATCCAATGGTCACAAACCATTGGGTTCCTGCCAATTAAATTTTTAATTTTTTTTTGTCAAGATATAAAATTAAATTTCGAATTAGATGCAATTACTATTACTC
Organism: Ilex paraguariensis; assembly: GCA_963454935.2. Lineage (NCBI taxonomy): Eukaryota > Viridiplantae > Streptophyta > Magnoliopsida > Aquifoliales > Aquifoliaceae > Ilex > Ilex paraguariensis. The sequence continues at coordinate 1,522,288 of CAUOFW020002280.1, forward strand.
TTAAATTTTTAGACACAGACTTGTTCGAATAAATTTTAGACATATTGCGTTCATTTTTGTAAATTATATGATTATTTTATTATTGTATAGAAATGAGCGTTATGATATAATAAATTACAGGGTAATAAATGAAAGACTGTTATTACCATTTTTGTATATAGAAAAAAAGTATTTATTGATATTATTGATTTGTAATTCTTTTAAATGATAAACAATAATCAGAATTAATTGTAAATTGATAATAATTAGTCTCATACGAATTTTTAATTTATTTTATTTTATTTTTTGTTTGTTCATTCCATGCAAATCGTTTTTTAACCTTTTATGTTTAATGATTTTTTACGCATAATTATAGTAAATATGAATTTATGAACTTCTATGGTCAATTGAAAAAAAATGAAAAATATTATTTATATCTAATTTGATGACATAATTCAATGCACCATTTGATTGAAAGTAGATTTCATCTAACTTTGAAATTTACAACTAAAATAACAGTTACATTGAATTAAGTCATTGGTAACATTGATAAAAAAAAATAATTAAAATTTATTAATGTACCCTAAAGTATTTGTCTGACTCCGTCCCTGGTGGGATTTTATTTTTGTGTAGGATGTGTTGTGAGCCATTGGATTAAGTTTGATGAATTTAGATGAAATTTAGATCATTTAATTTAAAATGAATTCATTCTGAGTTGTTATTCTGCTTTTTCAAATTTACGATAAAAATGTATGAGAGATAGGAGTTTAGAGTCTTACGATAAGAGGCTTCTTCATGGGCGGGAAAATAAATTCAGGACTAACTGTAGACCGTTAGATCAAAAATTTTGAGATGATCTGAACCGTCTTTTATGTTGGGATTACGTTCTCCGTTGGATGTGTTTTTATTTTATCTCAAAACGATATGGACCTCTCTTTGTCTTTTGGATTCAAACTTCGTTCTACTTTATTATATAGATGTAATAATTCAATATTATGCAAAAGCTCATACCTAATTTAAGATTATTATTTGTTAAACTTGAATTGCCAATCCGAATTAGACTCAAATCGGATAACTCGATTTCAATACGAGCTTACTCGAAATTAACTTGGGCAATATGCAGTTTGAATATCTCGGCTTAGGGTTAGAGTTAAGGTTAAAAATATTGTACCTAGGATTGGGTTATGGTTAAAACTTTAACCAGTTCAAGTTACACTTCTAAAAATTAATATCATTTCTACATAATACTTGACAAACTTGATAGATAAGCAGCAGACAAGAATCATCTTAACATAAAAATCAAGATGACTTTAATAGAATTCACAAAAACACAATTATTTTGTGACTAAATTATAAAAAGATTAAAATAATTTAAATATTGGTTGAATTTGACAAGAATTTAAATTTTCGTTTGTTTTTAAGAGTTTTATTGTTAAAACTCTACAATTTGTCAAAATTTCAAGATATGCATGTGAGTCACGTCACCACAAGACCAAATAGTGTTATTTTGATAATTTAAAATTTTTATTTTTATTTATTATTTTTGATTGTTATGAAATTCTAAAATTTTCATTAAGCTAGCATGTATTTGAAATTAAATATTTTAGAATTAATTGGTACATGTACGAATTATATTTGAGGTATATTTTATGAAATGTGATTATAGTTTTACGGGGTGTAATTATGCCCCTGCGGGGTTCAATTGTGATTATGGTCCTACAGGATGAGATTGATTAGTATGAGCATTTATTTATATATCAAAGTATCACTTGTCCTGTCACTAACATGAACCGAGTATTAAATTACGTTAGATAATAATTTAGCTATGTAACTTATCGAATTTAATTCTTAATTTTGTTATCCATGATTTATCTAACGATTAAATTATTTAGTATTTGATCGTTCATATTTTAACATTGAGAATATTATTTCATGTCGTATTGTTTGCTTTTAATATTTTTCAGGATGATCAAAAAAGACTAGAGTTGATATTTGATAAATCAAGAATTGACGAATGTTAATAAATTTTATAAAATTGCAATTGCGAGTTTTATTAGTGTTTGGTGATCAAATTTGTAATTCTAATTTTTACCAAGGTAATTAGAGTAATAAAAATACCAAAAAAAATAATAAATCACTCACAAAAATAATAATTTTTTTAATTGTAAAATAATTCATAAAATCATAAAAACATTCATTAAAATAATAAATTTTGAAAATAAAATACCAATTTTTTTTTTTTTTGTACCTTAGTCAAATCCATCTAAAAACGGTTGCAAGCTTCGATGTTAACGAATTAACAGCCATCAATTCAACTCATGTTGACACTCCAAAATGAGGTAAGCGGGTATCCCATCCAACCATATACAACCCCATGAAAGAACAACTACCCAGTATCTAGCTTGTGCCAAATTTGCATCTCAAATCAACACGGATTGTTGGATGGGTGAGTCCCATAAAAAAAAAAAAAAAAGTTATTGGATTCCATGGATCCAACCATCTATATTGATTTGAGATGCACTCATCTTTCATTCCCATCCTTTTTAATCTAGCAAACTGGTCATATTGTTTTAAGGCAAGTGATGCAGATCATAGTGGCTTTGACACTCTTGATGCAGATNCTGGTCAAATTGTTTTAAGGCAAGTGATGCAGATCATAGTGGCTTTGACACTCTTGATGCAGATCAAGAGAGAGAAATTGGGATATTGGGGTGGGAGTAGAAGAAAAAAAGGAGATTAGAAGAGATGCAAGGGGTGAGAATCAGAAGAAGAGGATGAGAAATAATTCTCAATATTATTCAATAATTAATGCAGAATTTATGCGTTTAATATTTATTTGGTCCTCAATCTTTCAATTATATTTATTTAGTCCCTAAGATTCTTAATTTGTATTTACGTGATCCAATCTTAAACGTTCGTCAAAAAATCGTAACGGTTCTGATTACGCGCTAATCACGGGATTCCTAATTTTGTGTCTATTTGGTCCGTAAAATTCTTAATTTATATTTATTTGGTCACTAAAGTTCATAATTTGTGTCTATTTGGCCCACTTGATTGACATGTGATCAAAAACATTAATGATTTTTTTACGCACGTCTGCGATTAGACCACATGGATACTAATTAGAAATCTTAGAGACTAAATAAAAATACTACACCAATATTTTAGGGACTAAAAGTATATTTTACCATAAATATTAATTCCTAATCAAATTCTACTACTAAAAAATAAAAATATAATAATATTTAAATAAATAAAAACTAAAAATAAATCATCTCATTTATCCTATTCCAACCCGATCCTTATCAGCAGACCTTCCTAAATAGGCACATGAACTCATGTCATAGTTGGATATATTTGACTAGGAACAGATGAATTTGCAAGATAGGCACACGAAATTTTCCAAGAACAAAATCCTATTAAAAAATGGGGATATGGAGTTTTTGGGCAGTTCTTCTAAACTCACTCTCTACTCAACAAGATTATGAACCACCACATGTTGTTCCTTAACAATCATATGCAACTATCTACATTTAAACATTTTGGTGCATGAACACAACAAATAACTGTACGCATGCAGAGTTGCAGACACATAATCCTTTGGGCAGGAATTTTAAAAAGTAAAATGAAATACTAGTTTCGAAATGCAAGAGCAATAAAAAGAACTCTATGCAACGTTAGTTACAATCCTCGTGGGAATCTATATAATTAAGTATAAGGCATTTCAAATTCTAAAAGACGTAAAAAAATAATTTTTTATTTTTTGCAGTTCAAATCGTTTTAAATCCACTATTTAAATTTCGATCCAAATATTGAATTTGGTCTTCAAATTTTTTTTTCCACCTAAATTACTTCCGATATTTCCTTAACTGTAACCCCCAATTATTGCCCCATTCACCTCCTCTCTCTCTCTCTCTCTCCCCCTCTAGCCAACGCCAACGCCAACGCCGATCACTGTCAAAGTAGCACTCAACCTCTCACTCTCCCTCTTACTTAGTCACAATATGTTTTTCTTTGTTTTGTGTGTGTGTGTGGGGTGGGGGGGGGGGGG
>CAUOFW020002280.1:1526742-1556033 GCA_963454935.2 Ilex paraguariensis
GCACGGGGTGAGAATCAGAAGAAGAGGATGAGAAACAATTCTCAATATTATTCAATAATTAATGCAGAATTTATGTGTTTAATATTTATTTGGTCCTCAATCTTTCAATTATATTTATTTAGTCCCTAAGATTCATAATTTGTATTTACGTGATCCAATCTCAAACGTTCGTCAGAAAATCGTAATGGTTTTGATTACGCGCTAATCACGGGATTCCTAATTTTGTATCTATTTGGTCCATAAAATTTTTAATTTGTATTTATTTGGTCACTAAAGTTGATAATTTGTGTCTATTTGGCCCATTTGATTGACATGTGATCAGAAACATTAACGATTTTTTTACGGACGTCTGCGATTAGACCACATAGATACTAATTAGAAACCTTAGAGACTAAATAACAACACTACACCAATATTTTAGGGACTAAAAATATATTTTACCCAAATATTAATTCCTAATCAAATTCTACTACTAAAAAATAAAAATATAATAATATTTAAATAAATAAAAAAACTCAAAATAAATCATCTCATTTATCCTATTCCAACCCGATCCTTATCAGCAGGCCTTCCTAAATAGGCACATGAACACATGTCATAGTTGGATATATTTGACTAGGAACAGATGAATTTGCAAGATGGGCACACGAAATTTTCCAAGAACAAAATCCTATTGAAAAATGGGGATATGGAGTTTTTGGGCAGTTCTTCTAAACTCACTCTCTACTCAACAAGATTATGAACCACCACATGTTGTTCCTTAACAATCATATGCAACTATCTACATTTAAACATTTTGGAGCATGAACACAACAAATAACTGTACGCATGCAGAGTTGCAGACACATAATCCTTTGGGCAGGAATTTTAAAAAGTAAAATGAAATTCTAGTTTCAAAATGCAAGAGCAATAAAAAGAATTCTATGCAACGTTAGTTACAATCCTCGTGGGAATCTATATAATTAAGTATAAGGCATTTCAAATTCTAAAAGGCGTAAAAAAATAATTTTTATTTTTTGCAATTCAAATCGTTTTAAATCCACTATTTAAATTTTGATCCAAATATTGAAATTTGCTCTTCAAATTTTTTTTCCACCTAAATTACTTCCAATATTTCCTTAACTGTAACCCCCAATTATTGCCCCATTCACCCCCTCTCTCTCTCTCTCTCTCTAGCCAACGCCAACGCCAACGTCGATCACTGCCAAAGTAGCGCTCAACCTCTCACTCTCCCTCTTACTTAGTCACAATATTCCTCTCTCTCTTTCTCTCTCCCCCTTTTATTATATGTTTTTCTTTGTTTTGTGTGTGTATGTGTGCAGGGGGGTGTTGTGTGTGTATGTATGTGCGTGTGTTTCTATGTGTGGGGGGTGTGTGTGTGCTCAATGGCGGAGCCAGACAACTTCCGCAGTAAGAACAACCTAAACCATATATATTAATATTAAAATTCTAAATGTTCACAAAAGTATAATTTCATTAATAAAATATCAATTAAAGACGTAACTCAAATACATGAGTAATATATATAGAAAAAGAGCCAACAAAAAAAGCTCACTATAAATTTATCTATAAAACTTAACAAAAAAATTTTGAACCAAAAATTGTGCTCTTATTGTTAATGCCACACAAAAAAAACCATAACCAACCTTTCTCTCTCTCTTTCTCTCTAACAAACGCCAACACCGATCACTGCCAAAGTAGCGCTCAGCCTCTCACTCTCCCTCTTCCTTAGTCACGGTATTCCTCTCTCTCTCGCCAGCCAAGGTAACGCTTCCTCTCTCTCCCTCTTATTGTTTTTTTTCTTTGTTTTGTGTGTGTGTGTGGTGTGTGTGTGTGTGTGTGCATGTGTTTCTTTGTGTGGGGGGTATGTGTGCGCACAAGGGCGGAGCCAGACATCTGTCACAGTAAGGACAACCTAAACCATATATATTAATACTAAAATTTTAAATGTTCACAAAAGTATAGTTTCATTAATAAAATGTTAATTAAAGACGTAACTCATATACATGAGCGTTATAGAAAAAGAGCCAACAAAAAAAACTCACTATAAATTTATCTATAAGATCTAACAAAAAAAATTGAACCAAAAATTGGGCTCTTATTGGTAACACCACACACAAAAACCCTAACCAACCTTCCTATCTCTCTCTTTCTTTCTAGCCAACACCAATGTTGATCACTGCCAAAGTAGTGCTCAGCCTCTCACTCTCCCTCTTCCTTAGTCACGGTATTCCTCTTTTTCTCTCTCTCTCCAACCAAGGTTGCGCCTCCTCTCTCTCCCTCTTGTTGTATGTTTTTCTTTATTTTGTGTGTGTGTGGTGTGTGTGTGTGTATGTGTGCGTATGTTACTGTGTGTGATGGGTGTGTGTGTCCGCGCAAGGGTGGAGCTAGACATCTTTTGCAGTAAGGACAAAATAAACCATATATATTAATACTAAAATTCTAAATGTTCACAAAAGTATAGTTTCATTAATAAAATGTCAATTAAATATGTAACTTATATACATAAGCGATATAGAAAAAGAGCCAACAAAAAAAAGATTACTATAAATTTATATATAAGACCTACCAAAAAATATTGAACCAAAAATTGGGCTCTTACTAGTAACGCCACACACTAAAACCCTAACCAACCTTTCTTTCTCTCTCTCTCTAGCCAACACCAATGCCGATCACTGCCGAAGTAGCGTTTAGCCTCTCATTCTTCCTCTTCCTTAGTCACGGTCTCTCTCTCTCTCCAGCCAAGGTAGCTCATCCTCCTCCTCTCTCTCTCTCCCTCTTGTATGTTTTTCTTTGTTTTTTTTTTGTGTGTGTGGTGTGTGTGGTGTATGTGTATGTGTATGTGTATGTGTGTGCGTGTGTTTCTATGTGTGTGCGCGCAAGGGCAGAGCCAGACATCTTCAGCAATAAGGACAACCAAAATCATATATATTAATACTAAAATTCTAAATGTTCACAAAAGTATAGTTTCATTAATAGAATGTAAATTAAAGACGTAACTCACATACATAAGCGATAGAGAAAAAGAGCCAATAAAAAAAGTTCACTATAAATTTATCTATAGGACCTAACAAAAAAAATTTGAACCAAAAATTGGGCCCAATCATGATGAAGAACTACAAGCCCCAACTCCAATTGAACATATAAAAATAAAACAAAGGAGAGGACTACAAGTCCCAATTATTGCCCAACAATTAGAAATTTACAAAATAATCAAAATCAAAGAAACCGTAAAGGATGGGTTCCCTCTTGACAGTCTCGGTACGATCAGCTCTCATTGTCTTCGAAAACATCATCTCAAAATGGTGAAGGGCTTGAGCAGCTTCTAGCTTGTGCCTCTAGAATGAAAAGCTTGAAAAATGAGGAGAATAAGGATAAAGAACGAAGAGGGATGAAGAAGAATCAAGAATGAACACGTTCTGTTGGTTTATGGTTGAATCGTCTTCTTGTTAAAACTAGAAGCTTGGAGCTTAGAGGAGTCTTCTCTGAACGACAGGACAAATGGGTGGAAAGGGGCATTTACTATTTTAAACCACTTTTTGACATTTACAAGTGAGACCCATATATTTGTCAAAATAACAAAACTACTCCCCAAAATTTTTTAAAATTCCAATGAGGGTAGCTGCCCACTGTGGATCCGCCATTGTGTGTGCATCAGTAAGTGTGTGTGTGTTTTTGTATGTGTTTTGTCTCTATCTCGTACGAAGTAAGAAGATGGTAAGTTAGCCTTGGATAACCTGCAAGACAAGAGAACATATAGGTGAATTGATACCTAGGTAAATTGATGGCCGTCAAAGGGACTTCAATACTTAAGTCAGTTCGCAAGTCGAAGAAGTGTAAGGAGTGAATATGCTAAGATCAAATTGCATTATCCGGTATCCAAGCCTTTATTTATTGTGGTAGAGAGATGTGTCTCAAAATAACCTGAACTCTTGGTTGATTAGCTCAATCTCGTTACCAAATCTTGTAAGTACAGTCAGGGGCGGAAGGACATAGGGACCAGGGGCACATGCCCACCCTGAAGAAGAAAAAAAATTATCTTTGTATATTTATGATTTTTTATTAAATAGTTGGAATTAGGTCCATCCCCATGACCAAAAATCAAAAATATTAGACCCATTTTAATAACTTTGGACCAACTAAATCTTGTGCAAAAAAAATAATCAGGCCCACTTTTCATTCAAAGAAGTGTGAAAATATGTTAAAAATCTTTAAAAAAAAATTGGGCCCACTGCCCACTCATGTACACACAAGTGAAGGGAAGAACTCGTTAAATTGTATTGGGTTGTAATTTTTGTTGGGATTTTATTGGGTTTTTTTGATTATTTGCACAAATTGACCCTAATTATTTTGGCCTTTTGAATTCAAAACATGTGTAGCAACTAGTGAGTGCATGTTCTTTTTCCGTAACTACAGGTGTCCATAGGCCGGGCGGGGCTAGCCCCATGAAATTTTTTTCAGGCCAGGTTTCGCATAAGGGTAGGCTACCGGTAGCCCAATCCGCTAGCGTATTGGGTGGGCTTGCTCGAGGGTTTTTTTTTTAAATACAACTTTATTTAAAAATAATAAATATTTTTGTAACTTAATATTTGTGTAAATTATATTTTTGAATCAAAATTTGAGTTAAAATGGATAAAAATAAAATAATAAATAATTTTATTTTTGATTAAGGGATGAATTACATTTAATAGAATGAATACATCTCAACTAGGTTGACATCTACTCACTTATCTATCATTTGCATTACTCTACTCTTTAAAATTTGTATACTTAATACATGATAAAGAAAATAATACATTATTTATAGTATTTAAATTTTAAAACTTTAAATTTCGACATTGAGAGACTTATTTCAAAGTTTCAAATTTAATGGTATAAAAGTATAATTTTTTTTCAAATGAAGGGTGGAGGGCTGGGTTTGGCGAGCAAGCTCTGAGGCTAAGTTTTAATTGATTTTTTCGAACGGGCTATTGGATCAGGTAATGGATTTTGGGGCAAACTCAAACCCTCTTTTTAAGGATATTGGGCTCAGACTCGGGCGGGCTAACTATCGGGCCTATCAGGTTTCAGGCCTATTTCTCAGGCCGGGTTACAGAACCTGTGGATAATCTGGCCCATGAATACCCCTATCCGTAACTTCGTCAACTTGCTACGAGTGATTGAGCTTATTTTTTCGATAAGTCTCAATCTTATACAATTCATAGTTGTTTGAAATTGTTATAATTTTTTAAAATTGATGCGATGTAGCCTGAAATTGATTACTATTAACTTAATTGCTTATATATGGAAATATATTTTCGATAACATTATTAATAACGTTATCATGCAATCCTTTAAGAATACGAAAAATTGTCAGGGTCTATTGTGCATGACTGTAATTAACCTCTTTTTTGGCTAAAGATTGTAATTAGCCTCTTTTTTTTTATGAGTATTTCCATAGACTATGTATATTGGCGTTTGATCTTTTTGTGGTTAATGAATCTTTAAATATGCAAATTGATTAGGGAAAAAATTACATTTTGTAGGTTAAGTGCGCTCACCTTAAAACAAATTTCTAGCTCCGCCCCTAGTGTTTAGTATGTGCGTTGTGTGTATTTTATGCGTTGTGTTGTGTGTGTGCAATCTCTCCATCCACAAACATATAAAAAGATGTAAGATTTAAAGAAGGAATATAAGTGACCCATCAGGAACGTAGATAACACTTATTGCGTGAAGATGATTCAATGTGGGATTATGTATTGGTTGAAATATCATGTTATTTTTAATTAATTTATTGTAAGATTGGTTAGGTAATGTGTTAATTCGTATACTTGTATTTGATTACCCATCTTTCTTTCTTTCTTTTTTTTTCTTTTTTTGGGTTTCTTGGTAACATAATATCATCATAGTATTTGAGCTTATTTCACTGAAATCTAGTTACATTACAACTGCATATGCAGAGTGCGAAAATGAAAGTTCGAATGCAAAGGTTGGTGTCCGTATTTGATGTTTCTAAAATTTTGATTTTTTTATTTGTTCAGTCGATTTTTTATATGGGAGAACAAAAATTTTAGGAGTAATTTGGACATTTGAATACAAAATAGATTTAAAATCAAACAAAGTTTCCGGATGAACCTTTTACAATATAAAGTACCCCCCAAATTTCCCATATAACTTGGGTTGGGTTAACTGCACTCTGACTCTTCCCTACTGCAGAAGCAGATCCACCATTCTTGGACTACTCTTTATATGATACAGACCTAGTTCTGTGTTTTCGGCCCTGTTCTGCATTTTGGTCTGAGCCCTTCCCTGTGATGGAAATCGAGAACGAGGTGATTGGACTTCAAGGATACAAGGCGAAGAGCAAGGTAAAATAAAATGCGGAAGAATTAGAGGCATAGTTTTAAAATTCGGCTGGGACATTAATCCGATAAAGTTAGAGGGTGAATGGGTCATTGATTCGATCGTTGGGTCACTAATTAGAACAATTATATAATAAAAAAAAATTATTAATAATACTAGAAAATGTATAAAATAAAGTATAATATAATTTAAATTTCAAAAAAAAATAATTTTTGTTATTCACGATTGAGATATTTTTAAATTTTACTTTAAAGTAACTCCGACGGCTAATATTAATACTCTAAATTTAATAGAGAAAATAGACTCCTAACAGTGTGTTTGGTGACACTTTTTAAAATTACTTTTAATATTTATAATTTCTCATAAGTATTTTAAAAAAATTAATGTTTAAAATCGTCGTACAAACACCTTTACCACTACCGGCGCCGCCACAACAACAATCACCACCACCATCATTACTACCACACCACCCCCACCATCACCACCATTGTCCCACGACCACTATCACTACTATCACACTACCCCCCCCCCCCCCCCCACTCTATCACCCCTACCACCACTTCTGCCACAACCACCTTTGCCACCCATCACACCATCGCCGCCACCCTTTCACCACCACCGTCGTCGTTGCCGCCACCACTCCACCACCATCGCCACCATCATTGTCGCCCACCATTGATTGCTACCACCGTCGTCTACTGCCACCGCCAACCAACATCGTCATCTCATTCGTATATTTTTTTACCACTACCATCGACGCCCACCGTTAGCACCCCCCACCACCCACCACCACAATCCACCATCATCCGTCATCACCCCATCCACCATCACCAACAACCACTATAACCCAACCCCACCACACCTACCACTACCTATCAATGTCCACCACTGCCGCCACCCACTCCCATTACACCACCCCATCACACTGTCGTCCAGAAGCACCCGTCGTTGTCTACTGCCACCACCCACCACTGTCATCATCACCGTTGTTGCCCCATCACTACCACCGTTGTCACCTCACCGCCACCGTCACCGGCCATCACCCACACCGATCACCATAATTACTGTCACTCATGACTGTCACTACCACCATCACCCTTACGACCCACAGTTGCTACCACCACCACGGTTGTCGCCACCCACTACAATCATCACCATTTTCCACCACATCACTGTCGTCCACCACCACTATAATCGCTCACCCCCACTATAACTGGTGTTTAAATTTGTTTCTCTGTCTTTTTTTATGATTTAATTTTACATGTGTATACAAATATATTTATTATTGACTATTTTTTAATTACTTCGTGCAATCTAATTCTCTCCAATATCCCCTTTCTTGTGTGTAATTTACTAAATAAAAAATTTCTTAGCTTACAAATAAAAACAAATTGATAGTCTTAAACTTGATATTAACTAAATTACAGGTTCTAAATTGATGTTTTCAGACTGTCAACAGAATTTCAAAACACAATGACAAAAAATGTTTGAAATCAAAAATCATTACCCTATGACCCAAACTACTGCCAGTCACTGTTATCTACAGCCAACTCATATATAGGGGTGTTTAAATTTTTAATTGACCGTAATTTTCTACCCTATCCGACCCAACCTTACCCTACCCTACTGAACTGCTAGCCGCAAAAATCGGGTAGGAATGTGGAAGAGTTTTTGGTCTTCCGATTAAATCGAGTAGAAATACGGAATACCCATTAATTTTCACATTCGTACCCTACCCTACCCGCATTAATTAATATATATATATATATATATATATCTCCCCTTGCATCGCTCAAGTCTCTGCCTCCATAGCTCAGGCCTTCATCGTTCAGCCCTTAGCTCCCCAAGTACTCTCTCCCTCTCTCTCTGTTTGGCCACAATCTGGTGGCCTTCATTGTTCAAGCCTTCATCTACAAATCTGATTTTTTTAAGCATCAAGTTAATGAACCTCAAAACCCTAGCTTTCAAGCATCGCGCAAGCTTTTCTCTATTTTTTTTTTAAGCATCGTTTAGATTTTAGTATTATTGATTTATTGTGTTGTTAAACTGGTGCATGTTATTTAATTGAATTATTAAAATGATCCAAAAATTAATAGTTATAAAAGTGTTTACCCGATTTCCTATCCGATTAATCAAGTAGGAAGTCGGGTAGGAATACCACACCTAATCGGGTAGGGTAGGCCAAGAAAAAAAATTCGTAAAGTATCAGGTAAGAAGATGGAAGACTATATTTCCTACCTGTAGGGTAGGGTGAACACCCTTACTCATATAGGTGGCTGAAAACATGCAAACCCACATCCATAAGCAAAAAGAGAGAAAGACGGTGATGTACCTGTTGTGTCAAGTGAGAAGGAAATGCGCAGAGACTAGAAAGTGAAGCAAATCATAAACCCCTCTTTTGATTAAAGAAGCCAACAATTGAGATGAGACGACGATCGACTGCTTTCGATCAAAGAAGCAAAATCATATGACGCTTGCATTCGTAGTTTTTTTTATCGACGAAGAGAGTCGTAGAGAAAGGGAAAAGAGAGAAAGATGATCGACTGTGAGAGAGGCTCAAAGGCTGAGAGCATTCAAGAGGTCGGAGCATAGAGCAAATGACGACTAGAGCAAAAATGCCCAAAAATTTTGCGTTTATAAGGTTTTAACTGATCCGTCCGATTTTTAAAAATTCGTCCGATTCAACTGATTTTAGAAGGTTTTGTTTCTTGAACGATCCAATATGGTAATCGAACCGATTCATACTCCAGTTCACCAAATCAACCCGATGGGCTGGGCCAAATTTTAAAAGACTTGTTAGAGGTGATAAATGTCAAATTTGAATTTTTAATTTTTTGAGAAAAAAAATCTTACTGGTAGATTTTCATTAATCATGAATCAAGAAGTAACTATTTAGAAAAGTGATTTAACATTGAAGAGTGTTTTCATTTTCATAAGAAGGGCATTTAGGATTTACTAAAAAAAATTGGGCTTAATTACTTATTAAAAAAATAATAGTCGGTCTTAACGCCAAATATATTTAAGTGATGAACTTAACTCATTATAAATTTCATAAAGAGGACTTAAGACGAATTATCTCCATATATTAAGGGTATTGCAAACTTTTTAATCCAATATGTGTGGTTTTAAGTTTTTTTTAATATACTTTTCAATTTTCACCATTAGGCCATCGCCGATCCTCCAACTTTCAATAACTAAAAAGAAAGTGATCCATAAATTGCACATGCTAATGGAGAGGAGTTGTCTATGGGACCAAAAAAAAAAATTGATATTATACTTCTATTTATTATATTTGTGGATATTTGTATCGCTATTATGAGTATTTTTACCACTATTGTGGTATCAAAAAAAAGTAATAAAAATAATTGTCACAACAGTGATAAAAAGACCCACAACAATTGTAATTAAAGTACTTACAAATGTGATAATTCACCCACAAAAGTGATATTTTTTTATATTGAAAAAAAGTGTTAAAAATAGTTATCATAACAGTAATAAAAATATCCAGAAAATGTTAAGTCACACATAAAAAATAATAAATATGTTTTTTTTGTAAAATAACCAACAAAAATTATAAAAATACTCATTTAAAATAATAAATTTTAAAAGTAAGATATAAAAAAAAAATTATTTGAACCGTAGTCAAGTCCTAATGAAGAATTTGTCAAAGTTGGTCATAAAGTCGAAGTCAGTACTATATACTAATCCTTGTCATTCACGTCGGTACATGCAATAAAGTCTTTGTTAGATTTCAGTACAAAAAATATTTCCCCTCAAGTTGGGTGATTCAGGATTGGATACAAGAAGACTGGAGGTGGGTCCATACATGATGACAAGTGTAAAAATAATAATTAATAAAACTTGGGGACAATGAAATATGTAGGAAGTTCAGAGGAAACGAGTGCGAAGAAACCAAGTAGCGTAGACTCCAATTAAATATTAATGTTACTACACATTCTGCAAGATACATAGTTTGATATAACTTTGAAAAAGAAAGCACGAAGAAGACAGAAGAATCTAGAGAGAGAGAGAGAATTGGAAAGAAGTTTAACGGGTTCCTGGGTTATAAAAAATATATATATTAAAAAAATTACAACTCATATTATAATTTGTATGGTTCAATGAACAATTTTTGTGGGTCATTTTAAAATCAATAAAAAATAACTTCAAAAGTTATAAATAATCTTCAGATATTATAAATAATCCTCAAAACGTATAAATAACCCTTTAAATAAATAATCTTAAAAATTATAAAAATAAACCACAAAACTTGATAGCAATACGGTACCGTAGACTTCTCCTTCGTGTGGTAGGTGAGAATACAAACTCTGGACAAGTTGAGAACTGACACTATTCTGACGATGGAGATCTCCAGTCCAAACCAATGCCACGTTTTTATTACAGAATCAACGCCTCTCCATTATGGGCGGAGCAAGGTGGGGCTCACCCTCTAAAAAAAATATTAATATTATCTATATAAATTTAAAATATTTATTTAGTATCTCATCCTATTATATTTTAGAGAGAATTACACCCAGAGTTCTTAAAGTTTGTCATTTAATCACTTAGATTCCTTAACATTTGAAATATTACACATAAACTCCTAAAGTTTATACGCACGTGACACTTAGGGGTTGTTTGGTAAAAAGGTATGGAGGGCGGGCTTGGCAAGATGGGTTTGAAAAAAATAGTTCAAAGGATTCTCAAACCCGTGTTTGAATTAAAAATTCAATCATGAGTTTTCAAACCTGACCCGAATATTAAATTCATAATTATAGATTTCGTCAAACTTAGGAGATGAGTTTGAGAAAATGGGTTAAGGAGTTAAAGATATAAAAGACAATTATATCTTTTAACATGTGTATGAATTGGATTGATCAAGGATAAAATAGTCATTTATAAGAAAAATAATTGTTAATAATTATGATACATTCGTGAATCCTACATCTGTATGTGTTGCATACCAAATAAGAGTATGAACCGAATTTAATGTTAAATCTTATATTTGTAAAGATGGGTTTGTAGTTGGAAGGGTTTGGTGTCAAACTCTCCTAAAAAATCCATCCAAACATGCTCTTGCCGTCAAATATCCGTTAGTGTATTCAATTGTAAATTGCACACATACCCCCTAACGTTTGTAGACATATAATATTTAGACCTCTCAAGTTTAAAATTTTATATTTAGACTAAAAATATTTCAATCAAAGATAGAATATTAAATACTAGTTATTGTCTGTGCCTGAAGGTACAGAGTAATAAAAAATGATAAACAATAAAAATATTTATATTAATATCCAAAATCAAATAACAAACATAAAAAAAAAGATAAAAAGAATTTAAACATCAGTGTAGTAGTGAAAGTGAGAGGTGGTGGGCGGCAGCGATGGTGGTAGAAGACAGTGATGATTGTAGTGGGTGGCAATAATCGTGTTCGCGTTGAGAGAGGTGGCAGTAGTGGGGGCGCCGGTGGAGGCAGCGACGGTGGAGGCAGCGGCGATGGTGGCAGTGGTGTTGGTGGCAATGGCGGCGGTGGTGGTGGTGGTGGTGATAGTGGCGACAATGGCAACGGCGGCGGCGGCGGTGGTAGTGGTGGTGGTGGTGGTAGGGTAGTGGTATTTTTTTTTAAGTATTTATGAGATAATTTCTAAAAGTATTTTTAAAAAGTCACTACAAATACACCCTTAGAGGCATACTTTCTATTAAATTTAAGGTGTTAATATTAGTCGTTAGATTAACTTTAAAGTAAGATTTAAAGCGATCTCAACCGCAAATAGTAAAAGTTATTTTGTTTATCTTTTGAAATTTGAATTATAAGTTACTTTATTATATTAATTTTTAATTTTAAAACAAAAATTCACATTATATTGGACCATTTATTGAAATAAAATCAAAAATAAAAAACTATTTTTTTCTTAAAAAATCATAATTAATATACAATTATACAATCTGTTGTAAAAAAACTAAAAAATCAAACAAAAAATCTAAGTCATTCACAATAGAACATGAATTTTACAAATAAAATTCATATTCTATTATGTCATTTGTTGAAGTAAAATCAAAAATAAAAATTTAATTTTTCTAAAAAACTTATAATTTATACATAATTACACTATTTATTAGAATAAAACTAAAAAATTAAATAAAAGATCAAACTATAATGGACACAATATATTCAAACTTTAATTGGGGTAATTTGGTCTTTTAAACAACCAAATTAAATTCCAATGAATAGAATAATTTTTTTAATTATGATTTTTTTATACTAATTATAATTTTTTTAAAAAAAATATATTTTTATTTTTAATTTTATTTCAATGAATGTCATAATAGAACATAAATTTTGGGTGTAAAATTTAAAATATTTGATAATATATCTTTAATTGAAGTATTTTTAGTCTAAATATAACATTCTTAACTTGAGGGGTTTAAGTATTACACCTACATCAGCTGGACTCTTTTAAGTTTTAATTTAAAAGGGAGCAAGATTAGGATAATTTTATTTAATTATTTATTGAACTAAGCATGCATTTTTGCTTTCCTTTATTTTTTTTTAATTATTTCGTGTAATTAAAGTGCATCGAGGGGTAAGGTACATACGTCTCTCCCTAGCTAAGTGTAATTTTATTTGGAATCAATAAAACTCTATCGTGCCGTCGAGGTTCACCTAAAAAAAAAAAGTATTACACGCCTACAAACTTTAGAGGGTCTGGATATAATTTATTAATGAATATACTAGCGGACATTGAGGGTATGGATCTAAGTGTTACACACGTACAAACCTCAGGAAGTCTGTGTGTAATATTTCAAATATCAAAAAATCTAAGTGATTAAGTTACAAATCTTAAAATATCTGAGTGTAATTTTCTCTACATTTTATCATAACAATTAGTATTGAATCATAACTAAAGGGTAATAATTTTTGGTCATGTTTCGGACTCCGAAATAAATTTTAAACATATTAGAGTGATTTTTTTTAAAAAAAATTATATGAACGGACATGAAAATTTAGAGTGAGAACTTATAACTTAAAAACGGATTGGAATTAGAAAAATTCAAATATAAATATTTTTATCTAATGAGATTCCTTTAAATCTAACCAAAACGGGAGAGAGAAACTTCCTTTGTTGGTTTAAAAGATGTATTCTAATTTTTGATCTTTTTATATCTATTTAATTTTTGGGTATCAAATAAAATGTAATAAGATATAAATGTGTCATCTAATTTTTTATCAATTGATAAAAAAATTAAAACTTATAAAAATGTCCACTCTAAAAAGATTTTTTTGCTCCACCCTTGCTCTCCATATAAGGTTGTTAATTAAGATGAACTATTCGAACTTGATTTATTTCATAAGCAAGTTGAGTTTGAATAATTTTTTAATTTTATTTACCAAACTAAGTTTTAAAGGCTTAGTCCGTTTATATATTAAATAATTGAACTATTCAGGCTCAGCTCTGATTCAGTCTGAACTCGAGTTGTATACAAGTCAAGCTTAAACACCATTTTAATTTTATTTTAAAAAATGAGCACGATAAGAACCTCACAAAGGTCAATTCAATTAACACCCTATCTCCATGTATAGTCTATGACTGGTTCAGCTTCTCTGCAATTCAATTAACACCCTATCTCCATGTATAGTCTATGACTGGTTCAGCTTCTCTGCTACGCAATGGAGAAATAAAAACCCCCAAACTAATTTTCAAACAACTAATCAATCACGATGAGAATACTATTCAAGTCAGTAGGGTTTGTCCTTATTTATCCTAATTTTCTCTCTCCTCTATTTGTTTTGGTCAAACTAACACACACCACATGATCATTTTAAGAAATCTAGAATGCGCAAGCAAACAACGCCCCCCACCCAAAAAAAAGGACTTTCCACGAGTGTTTGATTTGGTAAAAAGTTGCGACTTGCAGGCAATCTCATTATAAAAGACCAATAACCGGCAGAGATAACCTTTGCTCCATCGTGCACCTTCTTATTTTGATGTCTGTTANAAAGTTGAGACCTGCACGCAATCTCATTATAAAAGACACTAATCGGCAGAGATAACCTTTTCTCCATCGTCCACCTTCTTATTTTGACGTCTGTTGTCTACCATATCCATTAACCGAGACTATCTTGTTACCCGCAAAGCTCTTTTTCTTTGCTTTCTTTTTCAAGTTTTTAATCAGGGAAAAACTCGCAGTGGTTTTTCGAATTTTTCAGAATAACTTGAAGTAGAAGAGGTTGCTTGGCGCAACTGAACTGGGGAAAAAAAAAAGCCTAATATGCAGAACCTTAGACACCTTGTCCTTGCTTTGGTTCTCTCTCTCTATGTGAGCCGCTACATTGGACTGTCAAATGGTCAAAATGCTACTGCAGTGAAGGTTGATGTTGGGTTTATTCTTGATTTGAGCACAACAGCCGGAAAGGTTAGCCGGACATCTGTCCTTAATTGAAAGAATATATCATCACAATCATTTTCATACTGTTGCCATAAAACAAAAACAAACAAAAGAAAGAGAAATGTCATAATTCTTGAACGATTACCGGTAGTAAAAGATACTGATTGATGGGACATTTTCGAAATATTTCAAGATGAATATATGTGTTCTCAGTGTCACTAAATTCTTGTTACTGAGATCACGTACCTATCGTTTCACAAGTCCCTCTCCCCCGAGGTACTTGTCATAGGGATCAAGTGGCATCCAGTACGTTTACGTACCGATACGTATCTCTCGGTCTGATATGGGTACATCGGTCGCTATATGTATCTCCCCTCTCGGCTCCGAGATGTACCAATCCCTCTCGGTACCGAGATGTACCTCTGTCCAGGATGGCGTTCTCTGCTCCTGTAGAGGCTATTGATGTACAGGTCACTAGCCTAGGCTAGGCTAGGTTAGCTATCATGACCTCGTCTTACACAATTGGTGTCAGAAGGCACAGGAAGGCAGGGGACACAGCCAATGGGGAATGGACGCGTGGCATATTGTGTCACATCAGAGACAGAAAGACCGGATGCTCTTGCTGACACACGACTTGGGAAAACAAGCATTTAATTACAATATTCCCTTGATGAGACTGCATTTAATGCGGTAAGGCTCAGAAGTGAAAGACAATAAATGTCTCTAAGGCTGGACATTTATTACATCCTCCCTGAGAGGAGCTCATTGAACAGTCGGCAGGCTGATGACACAGTCTTGGTTGCTCGGGATCCCGAGCAGTTAAAAAAGAAGACATTCCTCATAGGAAATCGTGCACACGTTGCCTGTGCCTAATGATCACCTACTGACCACACTGACAGCAATCATGAGTTTTTGAAGTATAAATACTCCTCGCAAAAGGCAAGACGGTATGCAACAAAAAACATTTGCTACAAAATATAATCAGTGTTTTCTTCTTCCTCTCTCTCAAAAAACTGACTTGATCGTCGGAGGGGATACGCCGAAAAACACTCTGGCGCCCTTCTAACTTGTCTTTCTTTATTCTAGAAACCTTCCTCAGCCTTACTGGATCGTTCCATTGATCCACGAGGGTCTCCCATTATCGTTCCTGGTTACCACTGGATCTCACAGGCTGTTCCAAGCAGCAGGGTTGACCACTCGACTGACTCACTCGAGTTCACCAAGGGAGAGATCTGTTCTCGTGTTTATATTGTGCAAGATCCAGCACGCACAATCTGGCGCCATCTGTGGAAAACGACTAGTTTTTCTAGTTTCTTCTCTATAAAGAACAGTGATCATGGTGAATACTCGACAAAAATGGAAAGGTCCCCAGCAAAGAAGTCTCGAATTACAAGCTCCATGTCACCATGGAGGGAGGGATTACACTGATGGGAATAAAAATGTCTCTATTCAGTCAAGAGGGGTTACCCCTCAAACCAGTATGGGCATCAGGTCAGGTGAATCCGCCCCCTTGGCTTGTCAATTGGCGGAGGTGATCGAAGAAAAGTTTGGGGATCGATTATGACAGTTGAAAAAGGACAATGTAAACGTCCTAAGCTGGCTCAACGAATTCGCCGCCTCCAGCGAAGGGTCGAGGGACTCATTCCTTTCTCGTGGGCTCCCCGCCCGGGAGGCAAAAACGAAGGATCTAAGGAATCATTTAAATAACAAGGCAGAAAGCTCCAGGGCCCCAAAGCGACCGAGAGCCAACGAGCGCCCTCTTAACGACCATTCCAAGAAGGCAAGGCCTTTAGCCCTGGACGACCTCTGGCGAGGATTGTCGAGACGGAGGAAGGGAGATGAGTCCGAGGAGGATTCAACCCTATCCACACGGCGCCCAGGAAAATGGGGGACCTATTGATGAACTCAGGGACTTCAGAAGACATCCCGTTAGAGAGGAAATTGATCTCAAAGCCCGGTTGAAATTCAGGAGAAAGAGTAAGGCTGTCCAGGATGAAGTCGAAGACGAGGTCATACAAACACCCTTTACCAGGGAGATCGGAGAGATGGAGGTTCCAAGAAAGTTCATCGTGTCGAGGTTTAAAACTTATGACGGGCGGTCCGATCCCGAAGCCCATCTCAGGCAATACAAGCAAATGATGTCCCTGTATCATTCAAACCAACGGTTCCTCTGTCGAGTGTTTCCTATGAGCTTGGGGGACTCTGCGATGAAGTGGTTTGAGGCACTTCCCCCCAACAGCATTGGATCGTGGAAGAAATTGACGAGGCAGTTCCTGGCTCGATTCATTACGGGGAGTAAGCGGCCTAAAGATGTTGGATCATTGCTAACGCTCAGACGTAGGGAATTCAAGACCCTTCGCCAGTACGCCATCCGGTACTGGGAAGAGGTTAATGAGGTAGAGGGCTGCTCGGAAGTCATGGCAGCGACATCTTTCAGGCTCGGCTTGGCAAGGGACACGGACCTGTACCGATCCCTGACCAAGAAGACTCCCTCAGATATGGGCGAGCTGATGGCCCGGATAAACAAGTACTCAAGGATCGAGGACGAGATGGGAAGTAGCAAGGGCCGAACCCTCCAATCTAAGAGAAAAGAGAGGGAACGGGAGGATACTCCCCAAAAGGGACTACTATCCCCTCTGGGGGGGTCGTTCAAGAGTTCACACTATGTTCAAGGAACCCATCTTCAAGTTGCTCCATAAGATAAAGCATGAGTCATTCTTCAAGTGGCCGCCCAGGATGTAGAGTGATCCCTCCACCCCGTGATCAAAAGGTTAGGTGTTCCTATCACCCGGATTTCAGACATCGCACCGAAAGCTGCAGGGTATACAAATCTTTCTTGGAAAGATTGGTCTNTAGAGTGATCCCTCCACTTGTGATCAAAAGGTTAGGTGTTCCTATCACCGAGATTTCAGACATCGCACCGAAAGCTGCAGGGTATACAAATCGTTCTTGAAAAGATTGATCCGAGACGGATACTTGAAAGAATACATAAAGCCCAGGCTGGAAGAGAGACACACCCCTGCCCCGACCAAGGAGTCGGACAACGTCATAGATGTCATCCATGTATGTCCGCTAGATCGCCCCACGTCCAAGGAACTCGAGTCCGATCTCAAGAGGGTAGCTTTTACAAGGAAGATAGCTAAGGATGATGGGGGGCCACCCAGTAAAAGGGCCAGAACTAGTGAGCCCAGCATCACGTTCTCCGACGCGGACTTGACAGGAGTGGTGACTCCTCATAACGACGCCCTTGTCTTAACCCTAAAGATAGGTAAGTTCGACGTCAAGAGGGTGTTGATAGACTACAGAAGTTCCTTGGAAGTGATGTACTCTGACACTTTAAAACGGATGGGTCTTGGCCTCAAGGACCTCACCAAGGTCAGGACACCCCTCATCGGATTCAACGACTCGTTCACTCTGCCCATAGGCAAAATCATATTGCCAGTTGTCACAGGTCCCTTCATCATCAACACCGAGTTTATCGTGATTGATACGGACTCTCCCTACAATGTGATCATGGGATGAGCATGGCTGCATGCGTTGGGTGCGATGCACTCCACTTATTATCAGAAACTGAAATTCGCCACGCCAGAGGGGATCATGGAGATTCGAGGGGACCAAGGGTCCGCAAAAAATTGTTTTTATTCAGCTGTTAGAGCCGGGGCTTTCACCCAAGAAAAGGGGTGAGCTCCGGAAGAGATCATGAAAAAATAGCAATCACAGTCCGGGCGTCCAGGAATGGATGACCCCCGGATTGACCCAACGGAACGGTCGATGGAGGACCTCCGGAAGGTGCCCTTGGTGGAGGGAGAAGAAGAAAGATACTTCTTAGTTGGAACCGCGATGCCCGCAGCCGAACAGGAGGAGATGATAGAGTTCCTGAGGAGAAATACAGACGTATTCGCTTGGAACGCAATAGAAATGACGGGAGTAGACCCCGAGATAATCACGCACAAGCTGCATGTTGACCCGGCGCACAAGCCAGTAAAACAGAAGCCACGACGCATGGCCCCGCATCACGCCTGCGCGGTCAACGAAAAAATTGACAAACTCCTGAAGGCCAATGCCATTCGGGAGATACAGTTCCCAGAATGGCTGTCTAACACGGTTTGCGCGAAGAAGAAGGGGGAAAATAACGTGTCTGCGTAGACTTCACAGATCTAAATAAGGCATGTCCCAAGGACGACTACCCCCTACCAAAGGTGGACCAGCTAGTGGATGCTACTGCCGGATATGAACGCATGGACTTCTTGGATGTCCGAGCAGGATATCACCAGATCCCTCTCCATCCCCCAGATCAGGAAAAAATGGCATTTATCACTCCAAAAGGAGTTTACTATTACAAAAGTGATGTCGTTTGGACTAAGGAACGTCGGGACAACATACCAAAGACTGATGAATCGGATGTTCAAAAAGAATATCGGCAACACCATGAAGGTCTACATTGACTTCACAGATCTAAATAAGGCATGTCCCAAGGACGACTACCCCCTACCAAACGTGGACCAGCTAGTGGATGCTACTGTCGGATATGAACGCATGGACTTCCTGGATGTCCGAGCAGGATATCACCAGATTCCTCTCCATCCCCCAGATCAAGAAAAAACGGCGTTTATCACTCCAAAGAGAGTTTACTATTAAAAAGTGATGTCGTTTGGACTAAAGAACGTCGGGGCAACATACCAAAGACTGATGAATTGGATGTTTAAAAAGCAGATCGGCAACACCATGGAGGTCTACATTGACGATATGCTGGTGAAGAGCAAACGAAGCTGTGATCATCTGGCAGATTTGGCAGATACCTTTTCCACCCTCAGGGAGTACGGGTTGAAGCTGAACGCAGCAAAGTGCATTTTCGGAGTGGAGTCGAGTAAATTTCTCGGATATCTGGTCAGTCAACGAGGAATCGAAGCTAACCCAGATCAGATTCAAGCGATCCTGGACATCCAGAGCCCCTGAACTGTCCGAGAAGTCCAAAAGCTCACGGGGATGCTGGCAGCACTCAACCGTTTCGTCTCACGCTCCTCACACAAATACAAACCCTTTTTCAGAGCCATCAAGAGTGCTGAAAAGGATATGTGGAGCCAGGGGTGAGAAGACGCCCTGGCTGGAATCAAGGAATACCTCAGGACTCTCCAGACCTTATTCGTCCCTATCCAGGGGAAATGCTCTTCTTGTACTTATCCGTATCTGAATTTGCAGTAAGTGGGATACTTATTCGTGAGCATAAGCACCGCCAGAAGTTTATTTATTACATAAGCAAGGTGCTCCTGGACGCGGAGACAAGATATCTGCCCCTAGAGAAACTGGCTCTATCCCTGGTCACCACTACAAGAAAACTAAGGCATTATTTTCAAGCGCACCCAATTACCGTCCTTACCGATCAGCCCTTAAAGGCCATTTTGAGGAAAGCGGAACTCTCCGGAAGGATTTTTAAGTGGGCAGTGGAGCTGGGGGAACACGACATTCGTTTCAAACCTCGAACCGCTATAAAAGGTCAGGTATTGGCGGACTCCATAACTGAGTTTTCAGGGGAACATCCCGTTCTAGAAAGACCACCTCCTACCGACATAGCGTCTCCAACGAATTATGAGGGATCACCATGGCCTTTATGTGTGGACGGTTCGTTAAATAGTAAAAGGTCCAGGATCGGTATCTTGCTGGTCTCTCTAGATGGGATGGTCGCGGAGTAGGCCGTTCGGCTGGGATTCAAAGCATCTAATAATGAAGCTGAATACGAGGCCCTCATCTCAGGACTTCGGTTAGCTGAGGCAACTGAAGTTACGGACTTGATCGTGCATTGCGATTCCATGCTGGTAGTCAACCAAGTTAACGGAGAGTTTGAGACAAGGGACCCTAGGATGAAGGCTTACCATCACCAGGCGACAACTGTAATTCGAAGATTCGGAAGGATTGAAATCAAACAAATGTCCCGAGACAAGAACACGCATGCCGACGTCCTGGCTTGCCTAGTCTCGGCAGTGGAGTCCTCTCAGTTGCGCAGGATCACCATAGAATATCTTTCCACATCCTGCATAGACCATGCTCCCGAGGCAATGGCCGTCCAGGACGCACACAAGCTGCCCAGCTGGATTGATCACTTTCTCAGGTTCCTAACTACAGGAGACCTCCCAGAGTGTTCAAAGGAAGCAAGGAAGATAAAAATTAAAGCCCTGAGATTTTGGGTCTCTCTAGATTAGAAATTGTATCAGAGGTCTTTCTCAGGACCTTACTTATTATGCGTCCAAGAGGACCAGGTGGAAGACCTTCTCTATGAGGTACACGAAGGAATATGCGGGGGGCACTCTGGGGGGCGATCAATGGCACACCGCATCATGTCTCAAGGATATTAGTGGCTGCGAATGCAAAGGGATGCGCGCGCATACGTCAAAAAATGCGACCAATGTCAGAAGTTCTCCCCTGCAATCAGGCAACCCACGGGGGACTTGCACCCCCTGACCAGCCCTTGGCCATTCGCCCAATGAGGACTCGATTTAGTTGGGCCCCTGCCTAAGGCTCCTGGAAACAGAAAGTTCCTCATTGTGGCCACAGATTATTTCACCAAGTGGGTTGAGGCAGAGCCGTTGACTCACATCCGCGACATAGATGCTAAAAAGTTCTTCTGCGAAAACATAGTCATCAGATTCGGGATTCCCCGGGCACTAGTGTCGAATAACGGGACTCAATTCACCGACGGGCGTTTCAAGTCTTTTTGCGAGCAACTCGGAATTCGTAATTTCTATTCCACCCCTGCCTACCCCCAAGCCAATAGGCAGGCAGAGGCTCCAACAAAACAATTATCAATGGAATCAAGAAGAGATTGGAGAAAGCCAAGGGAAAATGGGCAGATGAGCTATTAAATATTTTGTGGGTGTACAGGACCACCCCTCGGTCCTCGACAGGAGAAACCTCATACTCTCTGACTTACGAAATGGAAGCAATCATATCTCTTGAGGTAAGACTCCCGACCATAAGGACCCAACCTTTCGACGCAGGGGGAAATGACCGTCAATTTAGAGTGGATTTAGATCTAGTGGAAGAAAGAAGGGAGATAGCCGCCTTGAGAATAATCAAGTATCAGAAAAAAAAATTCCAATTGTACAACAAAAGGGTTAAGGCGCGAGAGTTCTGAATCGGCGATCTGATCTTCAGAAGGATAACGACCAATACCCGTGACCCAACAGAAGAAAAAATGGGACCTAACTGGGAAAGGCCTTACAAAGTGATATCTATCGGAGGCGCCGGGTCATATAGATTAGAAGATATGGATGGAAAACTTGTAATGCGACCATGGAATGTTATGAATCTAAAGAAATACTATTTTTGAGTATTATCTCCTTCAGTGCTCACCAACGACAAAGTTAAAGGGTAAGACCCTGGGGACAAAGTTCAAGGATTCCTGCCCCAAAGCACACAGAGGAGCAAGCCTCCTGGAAGGGCAAGGCCCTGGAGACAGAGTTCAAGGACTCTTGCCCCCGAAGCACACATAGGAGCAAGCCTCCTGGAAGGGCAAGGCCCTGAGGACAGAGTTCGAGGACAGAGTTCAAGGACTCCTACCCCCAAAACAAACACAGGAGCAAGCCTTCTAGAAGGATAAGGCCCTGGGGACAGAGTTCATGGACTCTTGCCCCCGAAACAAACACAGGAGCAAGCCTCCTGGAAGGGTAAGGCCTTGGGGACAGAGTTCAAGGACTCCTGCCCCCAAAGCACACACAGGGGCAAGCCTCTTGAAAGGGCAAGGCCCTGAGGACAGAGTTCAAGGACTCCTACGCAAAAAAAAAATGTACGCAAGAAAGTATAAGTACTCCAAAAAGGCTTTATTTCAAAAAGAGAGGTTTTGCGTCCCTAAGAGCTACAAGAAAAAAAAGTACAATCGAAAAGAAAAGAGCTTTCATCTGGCCCCGGGCATCTCCAAAACATCGCTCGAGGGCGAATCAGCGTAAAAAGGTTGAGCATCTTCGGGAGCAGGCAGAGTGGAAGATACTTCGGCAACAGAGAGAGCCTGAGGAATATTATGGTCAGGGGTCCGGTCCGGCAGGGCCTCATCAGACAAATCCACAATTACCGCCTCAGGCGGATCAGCCGAAACTTGCACCGGCGTTGGAATCACGCCCTCGGCAGCAATCTCGGCTTTGGCCTGTTCCATCTCCGCCGAGGGCACGTACTTGTGCATCTGGAAGAGCGGGGAGTCTGATGGGATCCCAGCAGACTGGAGCGCCTCATCCCACCCCTTCTTGAAAAACTCCTTGCTATTTTCCTCAAGAGCGGGGAGCACGTCATTGACGAACTCTTCTCGGAGTTGCTCCTCGGACTTCATGTTCTGTGCCTCAGCCCTGATCCTATCCAGCTCCTGGGTCAGAGCCAGACAGCTTTCCTCTGAACCAACAGCCCTTTCCTCTGCCGCAGAGAGCCGCTGCGTCTGCTCTGTAATCCTCCTTTCAGCGTCGGCAAGGGTAGCACTTAGCTTTTCAGCGCCGACCTTCGCCAACTCGGCATCCTTGAGAAGTTGCTCGATTTGAGCAGCCTGCCCCACAAGGGTGGAATCCCTGGCAGCTACGTCCTCCTTAGCACTGGCGAGAGCTCCCTCGGCTTCTTCCTTCTGCTCTCGAACCCGCTGAAGGTCCATCCTAACCCCATGATACTGCGCCGCTATTATAGAAATCTATTGGGTGGCCTGCACAGGAAAGGGCATGTCACTAAAAAGAAAAGTGGCTAAAAAAGACAGAAGCAAAGATGAACTTACCACCAGGGAATTCTGTATGATAGAGTGAAACAATACGTTCGTTGATCGCCCCCTGTAAGCCACCAAGTCGGCCTCGAAATGCAGCATCTCACTCACTGCATTGGCGACATGGGGGTCCTGCAAAATAGAGTCGTCAACCCTGATCACTCGATTCATGTGATCAGTGGCTCGAGGATTCCACTCTGCGGCTTCCACTGTCTGCGAAAGGGGAGGAGGAGTCTGTTGTTGTTGCCGCTGTTGCTGTTGTTGCTGAGGAGCGGGAGCTAACCCACGGCCTCTCCCACTTTGCTGCTGAGCGGAGGGGGCCCTGGATCCCCTGCCAAGGCCGTTGTGCCTATGTTTGACCATCCTCTCCTCCTTTACCTGAGAATCCCGGTCATGCATTTGACCCCGAATGACGACTCTTGAGGATGAGGGTGGCGCTGGTCCCTGCAAATGAGGCCCCACCGGTCGATCCTCGTCCCCTCCCGGAAGCAAGGGCTTGCCTCTGCCTCAGGAACCCTAGATCAATGCGGGGCGTGCTGGACATAGCTATCTCGAGGGCGTCCTCGGCATCTAGAGATTGTAGGATTTGGAAGTCCGGCCATGAATCTCTCCCCGAAGTCCCCACCTCGACGTGCGAAGGAACCAAGTCCTCTCTGACCCCGAGCTCTTCAACTTCACCCTCTACTTCTGCCTCCGAAGCCCGGTCAGGATCTTCCTCCAAATTCTCTTCGCCCTCTTGCCCCACCGCCTGATCTAAGAGTTCAGACTACCGCGAAGGCTCGAAAGGCTGGGGAAGCTGTGAAAACTTTTTATATCCAGAAGTATAATAAAAGAGGATGTGGGCAGCCCGATTGAACCCGTCGTCACCAGTAAATCTCCAAACAGTGACTAGGTCGGCAAAGTTCACCAAGGACCGAGGTGGAGGAGTTATTTCCCGAGGGGAGATGTCTGCACAAACAAAAAGAGAGGGGAGTGAGTTATGGACTGCTAAAAAAAATCTCAAGAGCAAAACAATAGACCCGAAGAAGCTGACGTACTTGTCGTTCTCCATTCCAAAGGGCATAACAAGCCGTTGTACTCGGGACCGGCACCCCTCTGCCAAGATCCCTTGAAGATGACTAGGTCATCCTTGTACCCCTCGTCCGAGTCGGGAAGATGAGTTACGAGGTACATGGATGAGTCCCTAGCTTTGAGGTAGAAGTGTTGTTGAGGCATGACTCTCAAGAGGGAATAGAAAAAAATGATATCGTTCAGCCCAACATTTACCCCGAGACGCCTATTGAGCTCTAGGACCCCCATAATTATCCTGAAGACATTAAGGCAACACTGGCCGGGGAAGAGATGAAAATGGGAGAGGAACTGGAGAAGTAAAGGGGGCAAAGGGAACCTAATGCCACCTTCTATGATGGCTTTGGTATAAAAGGGCATTGCATCCTCGATACCGAGGGTACAAGGGTGCACAGTCGGGTTATAATCCTCTATGTCTACATACGGGGGGATGATGTACTTAACCCTAAATCTATTAATTTGCTCACCACCCTTTACTTTATACTTCCTTGACCCCGAAGAACTAGCCTGAGGATTCTCGGGGGCAGGGCCACGACGAGGCATCTCCAAAAAGTGATAAAAAGTGAAGGAGGGTGTTTTTCCCTCAAAGATCTCCAAGGAGGCTTCCCGAGGATTGGTCACTGAGTGGCAACCGGGGACACCTCCAATTATCGGAAAACCAAAAGAGACAGAAGGACGAAGAGAGGAAAGATACTGGGACTCACCAGAATGTAAAAAGGAGTTTTTTTTCTGGAAAACTTGAAGCGACTCCTTCTAGAATGTTCAGAAGCAAGGATGGGTCTGCTGGTCTTAAGACTTCAGTGAAAAGGTTGGGCAGTTGAAAACGAAAGGAAAGAGATCTCCGGCAAAGATTCAGGCAAGAGTTCTCTGGAGAAAGTTTGGAATGATGAAATGAGAAAAGAGGAGAGGAAGCCCATTTATATATAGTACCAATCTCATCATTGGGCGCGAAGCACGAAAAGGAGCATTTAATGCGCACGATGTCCTAAGCAGAGGAAAACAGCTACAGGCAATGATGAAGCAGTTGGGGTTGTTGTAAAACCCTTTGTCTCCTTACGACGCGTGTCCTCGGTGTCAGAAGATCGAAGGCTGGGGGGCAGTTGATGGGGCATTTTCTGAAATACTCCAAGATGAAGACACGTGTCCTCGGTGTCACTAAATCCTTGTTACTGAGATCACGTACCCATCGGTTCACAAGTCCCTCTCCCCTGAGGTACTTGTCATAGAAATCAAGTGGCATCCAGTACATTTACGTACCGATACGTATCCTTTGGTCTGATATGGGTACATCGGTCGCTATATGTACCTCCCCTCTCAGCTCTGAGATGTACCAATCCCCCTCGGTACCAAGATGTACCTCCGTCCAGGATGGCGTTCTCTGCTCCTGCAGAGGTTATTAATGTACAGGTCACTAGCCTAGGCTAGGCTAGGTTAGCTATCATGACCTCGTCTTACACAATTGGTGTCAGAAGGCACAGGAAGACAGGGGACACAGCCAATGGGGAATGGACGCGTGGCATATTGTGTCACATCAGAGACAGAAAGACCAGATGCCATTGCTGACACACGACTTGGGAAAACAAGCATTTAATTACACAATTCCCTTGATGAGACTGCATTTAATGCGGTAAGGCTCAGAAGTGAAAGACAATAAATGTCTCTAAGGCTGGACATTTATTACATCCTCCCCAAGAGGAGCTCATTGAACAGTCGGCCGGCCGTTGACACAACCTTGGTTGCTCGGGATCCCGAACAGTTAAAAGAGAAGACATTCCTCATAGGAAACCGTGCACACGTTGCCTGTGCCTAATGATCACCTGCTGACCACACTGACAGCAATCATGAGTTTTTGAAGTATAAATACTCCTCGCAAAAGGCAAGACGGTATGCAACAAAAAACCTTTGCTATAAAATATAATCAGTGTTTTCTCCTTCCTCTCTCTTTCTCAAAGACTGACTAGATCGTCAGAGGGGATACGCCGGAAAACACTCTGGCACCCTTCTAACTTGTTTTTCTTTGTTCCAGGAACCTTCCTCAGCCTTATTGGATCGTTCCATTGATCCATGAGGGTCTCCCATTACCATTCCTGGTTACTACCGGATCTCACAGGCTGTTTCAAGCAGCAGGATTGACCACTTAACTGACTCACTCGAGTTCACCAAGGAAGAGATCTATTCTCGTGTTTATATTGTGCAAGATCCAGCACGCACATTGATAAAAGTTTCTTCCAGAAATCTTTCAAATATGAAAAGGTTATAATTCCGGAACAATTTAATGGGATTTCTTGTACTACATTAGTTAGAACTTGACTATGCAGAGAAATTGGATTATGGCAATCTAAGGATTTGTCAAACTTCTATGCAGCAATAGACCTTTTGAAAAATGTCCAAGTACATGCAATATTTGGACCGCAAGCATCGACCCAAGCAGATTTTGTCATAGATATTGCGAACAATCTGAGGTTCCTATAGTTTCTACCGCAACAAGTCCTGCTCTCTCACCCAATAAAAGTCCCTACTTCATCCGAACAGCACAGTGTTCATCCTTTCAGGTTAAAGCAATTGCAGCCATTGTTAAAGCCTTCAATTGGAGGGAGGTAGTGTTAGTCTATGAAGACAGCACCTTTGGAAGTGGGACAATTCCTTATCTAACTGATGCCCTTATAGAGGTCAATGCCCGGGTTCCTTATCGCAGCATTGTATCTCCTTCTGCTTTGGATGATCAAATCCTTCAAGAACTCTACCAGTTAATGACCATGCAGACTAGGGTGTTTGTGGTGCATATGTTACCCTCTACTACCTCGCGCTTTTTTCTAAAGGCGAAAGAAGTTGGAATATTAGCAAGGGATATGCCTGGATCATCACAGATGTTCTTGCAAGCCTATTGGATTCTACAGATTCTACGTTTATAAACTCTATGCAAGGAGTTCTAGGGGTGAAGCCTAATATTCCAAGATCCGACGAGCTCAACAACTTCACTCGGAGATGGAAGAGGAGATTTCGCCAAGAGAACCCAGACATGGATGAAATTGAGCTAGATGTGTATGGGATATGGGCGTATGACAGTGTTACGGCATTAGCAATGGCAATAGAGAGAACCAGTAGTGCTCCCCTACGATTCAAGCAACAACCAGCCACTAGAGAGAATACGACAGACTTAGCAGCTATTGGAACCTCAGAATGGGGACCAAAACTAGTAGAGTCTATCAGGAATATCAGATTCAAAGGATTAAGTGGTGATTTCCATATTGTTGATGGACAATTACAGCCATCGGCCTACGAAATAGTGAATGTAATGGGAAATTATGGGGGGAGGAGGATTGGGTTTTGGACTGAAAAACATGGCATTTCTGATCAAGCTAAGACAAATGGTAGGGTTGTGTACACAGCTAATGCCGATGATCTCAAAGCAATCATTTGGCCAGGAGAAATTAGTGTAGTCCCAAAAGGTTGGGAAATGCCCACAAGTGGAAAGAAGTTAAAGGTTGGGGTTCCTATACTTGGAATAAACGTAAGTGAAAAGGGATACTCAAATTAAGAGTAGAGCCCCGTATATATATCCAAAAATAATACAGAGTGACTTAAACATCCTTGTAGTTTAGACAAAAGATAAAAATCATAGTAAGGGTAAAAAAAGGAAAAGAAATCCTAATAAACTAGACTATCTATACTCCAACACTCCCCCTCAAGCTAGGCGCAAAAATGTCTACTAAGCCAAGCTTGACAACAGAGTCCCGAAGAATAGACAGAGTGACAGGTTTGGTAAAAACATCCGCAACTTGATCACTGGTCCCCACAAACGATGGAGTAACAAGACCACTGCTGACCTTCTCCCGAAGAAAGTGAACATCGATCTCTATATGCTTCGTTCTCTCATGTAGTACAGAGTCAGAAGCGAGCTGAATAGCAGATTGATTATCACAATATAATGTGGATGGAGAGGTCACTGAAAAACCCAACTCGTCAAGAATCGATCGTAGCCAGATAATCTCACATGTGCCAAGTGCCAATGCCCGATACTCTGCCTCTGCGGACGAGCGGGAGACAACTGCCTGCTTCTTGCTCTTCCAAGAGATAAGATGAGTCCCTCGAAAAGCACAGAAACCCGTAGTAGATCGACCATCACATGCTCCCCCATAATCTGAATCTGAATAACAGGCTAGAGAACCGGTCTGAGATCCTGATGCATAAAACAACCCAAGTCCAGGACAAGACTTGAGGTACCGAAGAATATGATAAACTGCATCAAGATGAGGCTGACATGGCCTATGCATGAACTGACTAACTCGGCTGACTGCGAATGAAATGTCCGGCCTAGTATTGGCTAAGTAGATAAGTCTACCTACCAATCTTTGATAAACTGTCGGATCTTTCAACTCCTCACCTTCAGCAGTAAGCTTCAGGTTTGGAATCATGGGTGATGATGCCGGTTTGCACCCCAACATCCCAGTGTCTGAAAGAAGATCCAAAACATACTTTCTCTGAGAAAGAACAATACCTCTGCTTCTACGGGCAACCTCAATCCCAAGAAAGTATCGCAGAAATCCAAGATCCTTCACATCGAAGGCCTTCCCAAGATTTATCTTGACCTGCACAGTCCCAGAAACATCATCACCAGTAATAATAATATCATCAACATATACCAGAAGGATGACACACTGTCCAGAAGTATTCCGTCGAATAAAGCAGGTATGATCAGAATGACACCTGGTGAACCCCAATCGTATGACTACATCACTGAAGCGAGAGAACCAGGCTCGTGGCGACT